>CM061148.1:4844101-5004101 GCA_030710495.1 Labroides dimidiatus
AATACAGCTTTTTACTTTCAAATGAGTGAGTAAAACAGACTTACATCTAACTTGAATTTGATGTTTTGCTGATGTTCCATCACCCACAGAGTTAGTGGCTTCACAGGTGTATGAGCCTTTGTCTTCAGGAGTGACACTTGTAACGACAAACGTCTTGCCCGCTCTAATCTTTTTAGCATCTTTAAACCAAGAATAAGTTGTGGGTTCTGGCTTGCTTCTGGTGACAGCGCAGGTTAAAGTCATTCTCTCTCCTTCGGTAAATTCACCAGCCGATGAAGTCACCACCTTAACTTCAGGTTGATCTGAAACAGGAAGTGTTCGTTATTGTTGTGTTTAATGGTGGGCAGATAGTCAGAAAGCACATCATCCTCCAGGAGTTAAATCACTGAGATTCAGAAACAATCTGGAAAGTACTCACAGTTCACATCAATGATGATCGGGCTTGACTTTGAACTGCCAAATTGGTTCCCAGCCTCACAGGCGTACTGTCCATTCTGCAAGGCTGTTATTGAGCCAAGCTTCAGCTCTGCTCCCTTTGACGTTACTGTTACTGTATCATTTACAAACCAGGTAATGGTTGGGGCTGGATTTCCTTTGGCAGAGCACGTTAGAGTAACAGATTGCTTTTCCTTGACCATCCCTTGAGGACTCATCGAAGCCGATACGTCTTTTGGAGCGTCTGATGAACAGATACATGCATGTTACAAAGAAATCTGTCTACAAAGAGTGAGCACCTGACCAACATGGGGCACCTTTTAAACTCAGTTACTTAGTACTTGGTAAGGTTAAGGAAAACATTATGGTTTGGGTTGGAAAAGATGTGCTAATTTATGGAAATCAAACTTTGTTAAACGTGTTCTCCAGTACGTTTTTTTGGTTCACTACTCCTTCAGCAAATTTTCACAGATTTTCACTGTTCGAATCGTAAAACGTTCAGCATGTTCAGGAGAACCGTGCGTGTATGATTCAAACGTCTAACCCTTCTACTTTTTAAAGATTCAGCATTTCCCCCAAACTTTTGTCCCATTAAAATGAATGGAAATGATCCGTCACCATGTAAACCGCACAGCTGATGATGTCATAATGGGTCCTGAGGGGTTAAAAACACAGTTAAAAACTGTGTGTGTTGAGTTGGGTACAGAAGTGATTCTGTGGATCTTGTTTCATATGAGCCCTGATCCTGATCAGATGGGGTCAGATCTTGAAAGTAGGTTATTCAAAATCATAAAAGGGTAATTTCAGCACATATTCAGTTTTTTTTTCTCAGATTTTGGCTAAAATACCAAAACAAATGCAATAAAACATGTAAATATGTCATTAATACAACTTTTTACAAAGGTTTTGATATTCAAAAACATTTTATACGTCTTGAATTATTGTCTTAACAGCGTTTCCGTTTTAAGGGTTATTTGGGGGCTGAAGCCTATCCCGGCTGTCATTGGGCGAAAGATGGGGTACACCCCGGACAAGTCGCTGGTCTGTTCAGTCTGGCACATCGCAGTACCCACAGACAGCTGGAGTCTTGAGACCCAGGAGTTTCCACGCTTCACAACCCAATGATGAGCCTCTCCTGGTTCCATGTTGGGCTGTAGAACCTCAAACCTGTTGACTCCTGTCCTGCTCTGCTTGTTATGTAGGTTTATTGTTATAGACGAGCCAAAAAAAGGTGTTTTATTTTGAAAGTCACTGTGTGTTTTTGATGTGTCTCAACTTCCTGTCCTGCTCAGCTGCTCTGCAAAATTGATGCACGACACATAGAGGTAGACGGTGATTCACACACATACTCAAAACTACGGCAATTTAGAGAGACCAATCAACCTGCTGAGCAAGCTCCATACAGGAAGACTGCTGCCCAGCCAGGGAATCAAACCAGGGATATTATGCCTCATGTGGGCTTCATTCTTCACTCTTTATTTAAAAAAATCTGTGAGACTCAATTTATGATGTTTAACCTTTTGTAAAATAATTTCCTGATGTCAAAGTTTGTGCGTTTGGTATGAGTGGGTCTAAATGAGCATTTTCCGTTGGTACGCCTGACAGATGCAGTAAATAACAGCAACGTGTTTAACACGGTCTGTAACACGGCGTTGTGGTTTGTGGTTGCTTCGAGTCTGTTATCTCTACTCAGCTCTTCATGTTTGGTTTTTTTTAACGTCACCGCTAGATTTCAATAGTTTATAGTATTCAATATTATAGTTTAATATATATATATATGATATTATCATCTTATATATATATATATATATATATATATATATATATATATATATATATATATATATATATATATATATACATATATACATATATATATATATATACATATACATATATACATATATACATATATACATATATATACAGCTCTTCATGTTTGGTTTTTTTTTAACGTCACCGCTAGATTTCAATAGTTTCTCCTTTTGTCTTCTCTTCTCTGTTGTTGACAGGTCGGGTATTCAGGTATCTAAAGTTTTGCTCTTTGAGAGTCATCGTTAATATATCCTCTGTGCTGTTTAACCAATATATATATATATATATATATATATATATATATATATATATATATATATATATATATATATATATATATATATATATATATACCATATATACATATATATTTTTATATATAATATATAATATCAGATGAGGCAGTTTAGTTTCATATCCCTCTGAAGGTTGTTCCAAGAATTAGGAGCAATTCAGTCCCAACTCTGGAACCAACATCTGAAGAATGTTTTGAGAACGTATGCCTTGGTGATACTTGATTTTACAGAAGTTAGCTCCTGAATTAATTTTAAAATTATGTCAAAAACTGTTTTTGTGTGTTTTTGCGTTCCTACAGATGCTAAATTGAGTGGAGATTGTAGAATATGAGTCAGTTGTGGGATACAAAAGTCGTCTCAGCTGCGTCAAGACCTGATGTTTCAAGTCAGGTACGTCTCAAATTAGCAAAAACCGTCATGAAGGGGTTAATGAAGCATTGCCACAGTGTCAACAGGAAGACGTAAAATCATGAACTCTTAAAACGTGCTGTGTTAATATCCCTGGAAGAATCTAGTGTGTGGCTCTTGCTGTTAAGTATTGATTGCCGTTGTTATGATGTTTTGACCAATCAGAGAGAAAGCTGGGTAAAAAACGCCAAAACAACGACCCGAACAGTTTGAGCTGCTGTATCATAAGAGCTCTGAACTTATTGGTGATGGTTCGACCTTTGGTTTAGAGTTATATACAGTATATCTGAGGACAACATGAACATAGTACAACAGGACTTAACTTTCCAGTCAGGAACTTACACTGGACGGTCAAACTGGTTTTCTGGATCAAATGGGGGTCATTGTTGCCACTGGTTTGACATGAAACTTCTTTCCTGTCATCCTGCCAGTTCACCTGAAAACTATTGATGAGGATTTTCTGATTTCCCACAATTTGACTGGACTGCTTTGTGGACGGTCGTGTGGATACTTGGATCTGGAGGTCTGAAGAGCACGAGTGTAGAGTGGAGCATGTGAGGATTATGTTGTTTGAGTCCTTTACAGCAGGGGGCTTCTCTAAGGTGATGGGGCAAGGGTTCTCTGAAAGGAAAATGAGACAGTGTGAACATACGTATCAGGTTAAGTGTTCGTAATATGAACTCTGACTTTGAGTTGAAACTCTGCCGTTACATACAAAGAACTCCAGAGTTCAGAGAGGTCCGTCCTTTACAGAGAGATCTTCCCAGGCTTGTTTTTGTGTTGTTGGTAAACACAGTTGATTATAGAGTAAAATATACTGTCCTGACATCCATCCACAGATAACCAAAGTGAGCTTAACTGTGCTCTTTAAGACCAGACTGATCAAAACCACACAGATAATATATTTGATCTTTATGCCAGTTTAGAAATACTGTTTATTTTATTGTGTTCAAACTTCAATCGAAATTAATTGAGGTCTCATGTTTGAAATGTCACATATTCATGACATTTCCTTGCTTTTCTCCTGATTCAGTTCTTTTTGCGATTTTCGGAGTGTAAATTCGATTTAAATCGCGATTTTTTGATATTGGCGATTTTTTGGCAATTTTACTTCCTTTATTTAACGCAAGCCCATGGAAAGCTGAGTGATGATGTCGGCCATATTTCCTTAAAAAAATGAACATCAAGATGTATTCAGGGGATCTGACGTCACATTATTAGAAAGTCAAAGAAAAACATTTTGCCCTCTGCTGGAGAAAAGTGGTAATGTTTTTTCAACCCAGCTTATAAATAAAGACTAAAATGAAGGATTTAAATTTGGATTTTTTTTTTTAAACAAAAAAAAAAATCGATTTTAAAATTGTAAAACAAAAAATCCCAATACTTAGGTGAAACGATTTTTTCTCCCACCCCTCACATTTAATCATACATACGTTATTTATTAATTTATTCTCAAAACCTTACATATTTTTTAATTTTAACTCATATTATTTGAATCTCATAGTCTTAATAATATTGTAAACTGTGTCTTTGATATTTTTGAGAACCTTTTTCATCATTTAGATTCTTTACTTACCCTTGACAGTGAGGGTCATATTTGGTTCTGTCATCCATTTCTTTGTATCACTTATGTATCTGAAGGCGTAGACCCCTCTGTCAGATTTGTTGAGGTCGCAGATTAAGACATTGCACGTTGGGTTCCCTGGGTCATTTCGCCAACTTGCAGAGTAAGAGCCGGTGTAATTCACTCTGTCTTTGTAGTCCAGACTAACAGAGCGTTTTGTGGTGTTTGAACTGTAAATAATTGTGCCTTTGAAGCTTGTTGTGGTGTATACTGGATCCTTTATCCAAAACCAGTGCGCTTGATCAGTTTGAGCTTTACTGGGGTGAACGACTTTGCACCTGAGTTCAGCACACGACCCCTCTACAGCACTCAGGAGACTGTCTTCTAGTTTGAAGGGATTGAGCTGTGAACAAGATAAATCTGAAAAACAAATGAGGCACAGTCAGGTTTTATTGTGACTTTGATAGAAATTAACGTCGTTGTGAGTTTCAGAGTCAAACCCTACCTGTGATCAGCACCAGAAACAGCAACAACAGGAGGGTGTGTGTTGTCATCTTCAGGTAGCTCTCTGCTCGTCACTGAAACGTGTGATCACTCAGATGTGCACAAGAGGTTTACCGTAAAGTTCGGCTGTAAACAGGAAGGTTGTTTTTTTTAATGCAAAGCAGTCACACAGATTTTCTTCTTCCTCTTTATTCTCTTCTTTTCAAGCTGTTTGAGATCCCCAACTACAACAAAATAATCTTTTTCTAACACAGCCGTCAGCAGAAATCAGCAGATGTGAAGTGCTTGACACTTTTATTACAGACACCGTGATAGATTTTAAAGTGAACTCATGTTTTGTTTTTTTGTTTTTTTTTACCCGATTTTGAGGAAGCACACTGGAGTACTCTGAGAAAATTACAACAAACAACCACTAAAACACATGTTTGTGTTTAAAAAAAGAGGGTAAATAAACTAAATTTGACGAGAAAATGTCTCAAAACCAGTCAAATTATCTTAGTTAGGATTTTAAAACTAGAGAAAAGTACCAAGAGAAGTATTCCCAAGTCTTAAAACAAGATAAAAGTGGTAATTTTTTAGATAAAAATACTTGAAAACAAACTTCCTGGAACACGTAATAAGTGAAATAAACTGAATATAAGCACAAAATAATTCTGTTTCCTTTATTCTCAATTGAATTGAAATTGAAACTCAGGAACAAGGAAATAAAGGCCACAAGACAGAGAAATAAAGTAGATGTAGAATAACGTAGAATCATTACAGTGATCTGTGGTGTTAGTTTTTTTTCTGTTTTAAAAATCGATCTTTATTCGTACAGCCCCAAATCGCAACAAATGTTACTTTGACACTTAACAAATAAATTAGCAGGGTCAGATGTGCTTTTGTTGTATTATCAACAAAAGTCCCACATCAAGACAAGATCAGGCGCCCCATCTCAAAGGACGAACATCCTTTAAGAAACCTTGAGCAGAACCAGACTCACTCTGTCACACAGACATCTGTACAAAGTTGTACAAAAAATTTACATTTTCAACCATAAAACATGTTAGAAATCCAGCTCATCTTCATCAAACCACACTGATCTTTCAGATGAATATTTTACACACAGGACTCTCTCTTCCTGTTTGATGAGGACCTCAAGTAGATGAAAGATACAAAAATGATCTTTCTTACCTCAGAGGATCTGCTCAAAGCACTTTGTAGCCAACACCATCGATCCTAATCTGAGAATACAGAATCAAAAAAAGAAGCCTGCTCTCCTCATATTTGTAAAATTTGCATGTCCAATCATGCACGCCTAAAAATGAAATCTTTTATACTTCTACGGTCGTCAAAACTATGACCTCAACTCACCTGCGATTGTACGCATGTGGCTGAGCGCTCTTTCACTTCCTCTATTTGATGTTACTGCTGATAGTAAGAAGAAGCACCTGCTCAAAGTCCTTAAACAGGCACACAGCAGTTCACACTTCCTGACATCCATTTGTAGAGTGCATGCTAAGGGTTTCAGCGCTCCTCAGACTCATTTTAAGGGGGGTACACACATCAGGATTTTCTAAATGTGAAGAGATGTTTTATCTGTTAGAGAGTCCACACAGGAAGATCAAAAATCAGGCATTAAACAGATTTGACCGTATCTACAAAAACATAGAAGGAGAAACATAGCAACACATAGCAACAACAAACGCAACATGGAAGAGGACATAGAAGAGGGAATGATGGTGGTCTTGGGACTATTTTAACGGAAAAATCCAGAAACAAACAAAAAAAAAAACAGAAAAGACTCTGGGAAAAATCCTGGAGATGGCGGGCACACAAACTTTACTCATGAACTTTCAGGTCAGCTTCCTTGTTCCTCAGTCAGCTTGCTTCCTGATTGGCTAAATTCCATTCTACATCTCAACTCACGGAGTCATGACTCGGGAGTCGTCGGCTCTCCCTACACATGAAGATTTTTGATCGTGAATATTGAACAAGTTTAATATTTATGATTGTCGACCCCGACCCGTTTTGCAGATTCATTATCAACACACCTCAGACCACAGGGCAATCTGATAGGACAATCTTACAAGACTTGAGATAATCGGATGTTTTTCCCGTCCTTGGTCAGGAAGGAGTGAAATCAAGACAAAAACAGACCATCAATCGTTATGTGTGTACCCCACTTTAGGAGTAAAAAAAAAATGTGTCAAAAGATTTCTTAAAGGGGCCATATTATGCAAAATTCACTTTTGAATGGTTTCCTCATAATAATATGCACCCCCAGCCTGTTAACAACACCCCTCAACATGAGGAAATTCTATCCTCTCCCTCTCCTGCAAGCTGCACTTTTCAGAAAATCTCTGCTCCTGGGTGCAGTAATGAGCCGTTTTAGAAATCGCCCTTTGTGACGTCACAAAGGGCGCGAATACTCCGCCCAGCTCCCTGATTGGCTCCCTACCAAAGGTAGTTCTGCCTCCAAAAGCTTTCCCCCCACCCTTTTCCTGGTCCTCAGTCATTAGTCAACACTAGTCTAACATGGCAAAGGTACGAACAAAGCATGGCAAATGCACTGTTTTTGGCTGCATGGAGCAGCACAAGTCTTTTTTTACCTCCATCTTCACCTGAAACTTTGATGGAAGAGTGGATTAATTTTATTTATGCCGGCGAAATACCTACAACAACCCCGAAAATGTTGTATGTTTGTGCTCACCACTTCATGGA
Organism: Labroides dimidiatus; assembly: GCA_030710495.1. Taxonomy (NCBI): domain Eukaryota; kingdom Metazoa; phylum Chordata; class Actinopteri; order Labriformes; family Labridae; genus Labroides; species Labroides dimidiatus. Next base: position 4,851,827 of record CM061148.1, read on the forward strand.
GGACTGCTTTCTGAACGAGGGACAGCTCAAAGCAGGATTTGCAAAGACTTTAAAGCTGAAACCTGGATCACTTCCAACTATCCGTGACCCAACTAAGGTACGAGCTGAAAGTTTCAGTATTTTATGCTGCTTTACTGTAGTGGCCTACCCAGCCTCGTAGCCTGTTGACTTGTTAGCATGGCAGCTAACGTGAGTCGGTGTTGGTAATATACACGTCACACAATAAATAAATAATTGAAGAGAAGTTTTGTGACCATATATGTCATATAGAGCTATCTTTACGCAATATCTCATTGGGGTTGTTTGTGTCTAAAAAATCAAGCTGATAAAGCTTCATTCAGATAAAAAGCTATACGGACATAGAATTCGGTGTTTTGTTTATGCATGTAGCTTTTTTCGCGGTGCTTTATAAGCAACTGTTGTTGTTGTGGACGCTAGTTTTGGGGTTGTTTGTGTCTAAAAAATCAAGCTGATAAGGCTTCATTCAGATAAGAAGCTATACAGACAGAATTCGGTGTTTTGTTTATGCATGTAACATTTTTTCGCGATGCTTTTTAAGCAGCTGTTGTGAGCTGTTGTTGTTGTTGTTGTGGACGCTAGTATTGGGGTTGTTTGTGTCTAGCCATCATACCGGTGAACTGTGTTTGTAAGCACCAGAGCACGCGCCTGAACGCAGGCCACCCCCCCCCCAACTCTATAAAAAGAGGGGCAGGTAGGGGCGTGGCCTGCGCTGAAGAAGGGACAGCCCACAAAAACAGCTTATTCTCGGTAGAGCTCTCTAGAGAGAGTTTTCAGGCTGGCTAAAGTCCAGTAAAAAACAGTTTTTTGAGATAAAAAACTTTATATTGACTATTCTGGGACCTCTAAGAGCTATATGAACCTGCAGAAAAAGAGCATAATATGGGACCTTTAAACATGGTAGAAATTGTTTTTATTCAGCAAAACAGTGAAACAAACAAACAGGAAACAACAAGAAAGTTCACTTCCCCTCCCCGAGAGCAGCAGCCACTACCTTCTCAGCGTCAGCAGCCATATCATCAATGGCGCCATTTAAAGCTTGGAGCATCGCAGCGAACGAGCGGCTCACAGAGCGGGCGTGCCGAGGCATCGCCATCTCCACCAACTTTGACGAAACGGTCGCCAGTTCCTTCTCAGCTGCAGCCAGACGCTTCTTCACGTCACCCTTCGTGACCTCCACTGACAGCTCACAAGTCCGCAGCCCCTTCAGGCGCGTGGGCTCGATACCTCGCTGTCGGGCCAGACGCTCGACAGACTCATTGTCCAGGCACAAAGAGAGCTGTGCTTTGGTCAGAATCCGCATGGCGACGCTCGAGTCCACCATGGAGGCCACAAAGGGAACAGGTATGGCCGACACACCGCCAGAAAGTGATGCAGCAGCCCATACAAGAGCTTTGAATGCGTCTTTTTTCTGAGAGACCAGAGTGGGCGTGAGCGTCGGGAGAGCCAAGAGGAGGGCGTGGGCTCTGATTTCTGGGAGGTCTCTCCCCATGTCCTCCAGCAGGTCAGGAAAGTCAAACTTCTCCAGGGTGGAGGGTCTCACCAGGTAGACTTTGAGGTGAGCCACACCCTCTGATTTCAGCACCTCCATGCCAGCTTTCCTCTTCTCATCCAGACTTTTCTCTGTGTCCCCATCTGAAGCTAAGAGAATGAAATACACGATCTGTCTCTGTGAAGACCGGGCCTCTAGAAACACTTTCACACTGTTGGGATGGAGGCTCTGTGTGAACGTCATGAAGACGGCGTTGTAACGAAAGAACTTGACTCTTTCCATGTATCCTTCAAGTTCAAAGGGAGACGTCGTAGGGACCGCTGGTAGATCCCACAAGCGGAAATCTGGGTGTTTGGGGTTGGGGTAGCTTGCTAAGTCTTCCGGTGCAACAGGAGATGGAGACGGAGCTGCTCCTTCATCCTCAGGACCGAGGCCACTGAGGGAGTTTATGAAGGTGGTCTTTCTGACCTCCCGGTCCCCCAACACAGCTAAGTTGATCCTGCTGATCAGGAGATCTTCCACTGCATCCTTGACTTCTGATAACTTATTGTTCTCTATTGACTCTTTAAGGGTCTCCAGGAGGTTCAGGCTTTTGAGAACATCCGCCATCCCAGTGAGGAGACGAGAACCTGAAACACAGACCAGAATCTGAGGCATCATACAAACACATGAATGTAAGCAAGTGAGGCATTCAAATTTGACTCTGTCGTTCTTGTTTTTGGTTTAAACTTGATAAAAATGAAATATGATAAAGAAATGAAACTGATTATAAATAGAAAAAAAATTCCCCTGACAGAAAGTGGAACTGGAATTCTCCTTCCTAACACAAAAAATGCTCCATCTGCACACATGAAGATCATGTTTTCTTAAATATTAGCTTCTTTTAAAAACGTATGTACTGAATCACAGACCCTGAACCAACACAATACTGCAAAAACTCACCTGCAGATGTGGATGAGAGGCCTCGGGGTGGCTGAAATATTCCTCCTCAGGTGCAAGTGTTGATTCTCTTGTAGTCGCGGAGCTGCGACAGAGTCAGCGTGATCTATTTAAAGTGTCTGCTCCTCCTGTGGAACACTCTAATCCTGTTAGCTTAGCCTTAATCCACGTTCACTTTCAGCACATGCATGCAGTGTGAGGCGCTCGTTCATGCAGAAAGTGACGCACGTTTGCAGGAACAACAACAACAAACAAACACATCCATCCATTTTATTGTTTTTTTTTCAAGCTTTATTTATTTTTTATTCTCCACACAACTTACATCAACTTCACTGCTACGATGAAAAACTTCAGCAGAAAGTGAAAAATAAAGGATGCACAAACTTACAAGTGACCTAACTTAGTTTGTGTGCTGTTTTCATCCCCTCCTTTACTTTTTTTGTGCCCTTCATATTGATTAAAACAATGTATAAAAAATGCTACCATGTTTAGCCACAGCAGCGACAGAAGCTAACATTTTCTGCTACAATCAGAGATTAACTGTTTTGTACTACTCACACATCAAGCCAACAAAAAGGTCATTTTCACAGCAAAAATAAACACATGTGGGGCAACACAGCTTGGTACAAAAAAAAGTCTCCCGTCTGGCTAGCTAATTTCGCTAACAGCTCACACTGTACAGGGGATGAAATTTTTTCTTACTCGGCAGGTTAGAAGATATTAAGATCACTAGTTTGCCCAATAAGAGGCACAGCTCAGTTGATTGAGAGGTGGGCACCCTACAGCTGTTAGTGAAGAGACTCAAAGCCAGCCCCATTTCAAATATGGCTGCTCCAGCAGATTTGCTATAAAACTCGGACACAGACGGGTGACATCATGTAGACTACGCCCTCTTGTTAAACAATCTATGGATACGAAACATTCAATCAACGCTAATTCACTGTTGTTATAAGGTTTTGACCAATCAGAATTGAGCATTACATACAGGTCTTTCTTTTCCGTCTGTTTTGATTTAAAAGAAAAACATAACTGATATAATTCAGGTGTAAATACTTTTTTGGTAATTTTACAACAAAAAATCTAAAGTCCAACATAGTTTAATGTTTCATACAAATATTATTTAAAAGAAATTGATTTTCAGTAAAGAGGAACTAAATGGTTTTGAGAGTTGAGGGGTGGGGGTGCATACTGTCAGGGAGGACCTCATAACTCAAGCTGCAGTCTTTCTTTCTTTCTTTCTTTCTTTCTTTCTTTCTTTCTTTCTTTCTTTCTTTCTTTCTTTCTTTCTTTCTTTTCAGCAGAAGCCAGTATGCAAATGATGTGGCTGTTTTGGGTGCTATTTTACACTGTTTCCTGTCTTCCTGACTTCAACAGGAAACAGCGTTGTGAATTCATGCAGTTTGACACCAATTTACTAAACATGAGCTCAGTGCAAGAGGAGAGAAAACAGTCAGGATTCAGGATTTGAGAAGATCTACGGTGGCTGATCACTGATAATGTTGGAAAACTGGTTGATCATATTTTTTGACGGTTTCATCACACCCACGTTTTGAATTCTGAGTTAAAGAGCAGACAAGACAAGCAGACCCTTTCTTCCTAATCAGGTCATTGTGCTAAGCTATTTTTTTTGCTAATTTTAGGATCATTTATGCTAGCTTATATCAGGTACCCCTCACTTTAAGTTTGCAATTAGTGTAGAGCTTAATATCAGCATGCTATTGGCTGAGTCCAACATTTAACTCCGCCAACACAGTTCTTTCAGTGTTTTCACTCTACCATGTCAATTAACTCAGAATTACTGCTTTTTAAAGACTGGAATGGGGAATGTTGAAGTGGGCGGAGTCAAACATTGGGTTTGGCCTCAGGTAACCTCTGAGTGTCGCAGCAGAGACAGGCGGCTGCAGAAACTGCAAACAGGATGAAAAAATACAAACAAAAGGAATCCATCATCATCAAAATAAATGACTGCGGTAACTGTCCTGGAACATTTAAGCTTTACTCTTCTCCATCAGGTCATCCACATTGGAATACACACCCTCAGCACCTTCACACTCCTCATCCTCTCCCTTCATCCCCTCTTCCTCTTTTACCTCTGCATCTCCTCTTGAATCCCCTTTTTTGATTTCAGCGTACTCCGTCTCAGTGGTCTCTGTCTTTGCAGGAGTCTTTCCTTTGATCCTGGAGAAATCGAGGTTGGAATAGGCCCCTTCCGCTTTATCTGCCTCCACGTCGCCTGCTCCTCCGGTTGCTTCTGTGTCGATGGCCTGACCGTTTTCCACAGCATGACCATCATCGGTTATCTGTCAGATTTAAACATTTACACAGCATCAGCAACAGGCAGTAATTTTCACTTCTACCACTAGATGTCAGAAAAGTTCAAAATGCTGCATGTGAGGCTCCAACTGGTGTTTTCATTCTGATATGCTGTCAAAAAAAAGCTTACTAAAGGATCCTCCTGAGTCGTCACCATCTCCACCGTCTCTGCTAGGTTCACATGGCTCCTCTGTTTGTTCCTAAGGAGTGTTTTTATGAAGCAAAATCAACATTTAAATGATTTTTATAGAACATTTTTAACATATTTGACCCTCCATATCTACAGAAAATACTTTACCTTATGAATTACGAAATACAAATATAATTAAAGAGAGCTTGTAAAGTTGTTAAACATGACAACAAAAAGACATGAACTCCAAACGTACCTGTGGCATTTTCTCACCAAACAGCAAATAACTGCAGAGAGGAGAGCGCCGACCAAAAATGCAACGATCATTTCCAGTCGTGTTATAACTCTGAACAGTTTCATGTTTGGACCTGAAGTAGAAAAGAAACATTTCAACATGTGACGGCTGTTTGCGTCGAAGCTGATTTAAAGGGGCCATATTATGCAAAATTCACTTTTGAATGGTTTCCTCATAATAATATGCACCCCCAGCCTGTTAACAACACCCCTCAACATGAGGAAATTCTATCCTCTCCCTCTCCTGCAAGCTGCACTTTTCAGAAAATCTCTGCTCCTGGGTGCAGTAATGAGCCGTTTTAGAAATCGCCCTTTGTGACGTCACAAAGGGCGCGAATACTCCGCCCAGCTCCCTGATTGGCTCCCTACCAAAGGTAGTTCTGCCTCCAAAAGCTTTCCCCCCACCCTTTTCCCGGTCCTCAGTCATTAGTCAACACTAGTCTAACATGGCAAAGGTATGAACAAAGCATGGCAAATGCACTGTTGTTGGCTGCATGGAGCAGCACAAAAGTCTTTTTTTTTTTTACCTCCATCTTCACCTGAAACTTTGATGGAAGAGTGGATTAATTTTATTTATGCCGGCGAAATACCTACAACAACCCCGAAAATGTTGTATGTTTGTGCTCACCACTTCATGGGGGACTGCTTTCTGAACGAGGGACAGCTCAAAGCAGGATTTGCAAAGACTTTAAAGCTGAAACCTGGATCACTTCCAACTATCCGTGACCCAACTAAGGTAAGAGCTTAAAGTTTCAGTATTTTATGCTGCTTTACTGTAGTGGCCTACCCAGCCTCGTAGCCTGTTGACTTGTTAGCATGGCAGCTAACGTGAGTCGGTGTTGGTAATATACACGTCACACAATAAATAAATAATTGAAGAGAAGTTTTGTGACCATATATGTCATATAGAGCTATCTTTACGCAATATCTCTTTAGTTTATGCATGTAACTTTTTTCGCAGTGCTGTATAAGCAGCTGTTGTGAGCTGTTGTTGTGGACGCAAGTATGGGGGTTGTTTGTGTCTAAAAAAATCAAGCTGATAAGGCTGCATTCAGATAAAAAGCTATACAGACAGAATTCGGTGTTTTGTTCATGCATGTAACATTTTTTCGCGGTGCTTTTTAAGCAGCTGATGGAGCTGTTGTTGTTGTGGACGCTAGTATTGGGGTTGTTTGTGTCTAAAAAATCAAGCTGATAAGGCTTCATTCAGATAAAAAGCTATACGGACATAGAATTCGGTGTTTTGTTTATGCATGTAACTTTTTTCGCGGTGCTTCATAAGCAACTGTTGTTGTGGACGCTAGTATTGGGGTTGTTTGTGTCTAAAAAAATCAAGCTGATAAGGCTTCATTCAGATAAGAAGCTATACAGACAGAATTCGGTGTTTTGTTTATGCATGTAACATTTTTTCGCGATGCTTTTTAAGCAGCTGTTGTGAGCTGTTGTTGTGGACGCTAGTATTGGGGTTGTTTGTGTCTAGCCATCATACCGGCGAACTGTGTTTGTACCATCAGAGCACGCGCCTGAACGCAGGCCACGCCCCTCCCCAACTCTATAAGAAAGAGGGGCAGGTAGGGGCGTGGCCTGCGCTGAAGAAGGGACAGCCCACAAAAACAGCTTATTCTCGGTAGAGCTCTCTAGAGAGAGTTTTCAGGCTGGCTTAAGTCCAGTAAAAAACAGTTTTTTGAGATAAAAAACTTCATATTGACTATTCTGGGACCTCTAAGAGCTATATGAACCTGCAGAAAAAGAGCATAATATGGGACCTTTAAGAAAGAAAAATCCAAAGGTGAGTTTTTACCCTCCTGTTCTCCTTCCTCAGCCGTCTTTATGACGAGTTTCTCCCTCACATCTCCATTTTTATTGCTGCTGACACACTCGACAGAGGAGTAACTTTGTTCTTCGTCTGCCAGGACGAAGGTGCTGTTGACCGTGTGGTTGGACACGGTGATGTTGATGGAGTACTCCGTGTGGTTCTCCAACAGGGGCCATTGGATAGTGGGTAGGGGAACCCCTTCGCTGATACACGTACAGGTCAGGAACTTTGAGTGATTTTTGCACGCAGAGCTGTTGAGGATCTTTGAAAATACTGCAAAAAAGAGAACAATGGTATTAATAAGGGAGCCGGCAAAAGAACATTTAAGGTTGGATTGAGAGTATCAGACTTCTCTCTCACATCTATCAGCTGATTACGTCTACACATCCATTCAGCAAATAGAAACACAGGCGTAAATCAGCCTCCTCTCTCTGCTTCTCCTGCAAAACTCTTTGCAGCCCACCCCTTCATTTTTTATAGTGACCATGAGCGTTCTTTAGGAGAGGAAGCTAGAGAACAGGAAGGCACCTGTCCAGCCAGGGAATCAAACCATGAACCTTCTTGCTATGAAGCAACAGTGCCAACCACTGCACCACAAAGCAGTTGTTGGCTCTTCGTGCAAGTGGTAAGAAAAGGAAGGCGTGCTCTCCTCACTTCAAGCTTTTGCGTTCCACTTGGGCACATGGAAGGGCAGGGAACACCCAGAACAGAGCCATACCACCAAATAAAACTTATTACACGCAAGTCATTTATTCTTTTTGATGGGAGTGGCAGTTTGTAACATTTGGGTGAACAGACTTCGCGCGAATGCTTCTAAGTATGCTTGAATTAGTGTACGATTAACTGAAATACCCAAATATATTTTCTAGTGTTTTAACTTGGAATGAGATAATCTTGCAAAGCTCTGTTTGCAATCTTGCAACGTCTATATCGTAGACTGTAAAAAAAATGGACGTCATCTTGGCTTGGCTTGATGTGAGGTTGCCACACAAACTGCTCCCCCTGGTGGCTCGCTGCTGTATGATCTTAAACTCCGTCTCCCCATTCATTCCATATGGGCTGTGGTCAAACTTAAAGAAATGATACAAGTTCTTGTTTTTTTTTTTTTGAAAAGTTTCTTTTTCATTGGTTCATAGAGATTAAAACGGGGTTTTACGTCACATTTCACAATGATTGACAGCTGCCTGGCTCCACACAGATTATCTACTGTGAAGACTCTGGCTGCACAATGGCAGCGTTTCTGACGGAGCTTCAAACTGTACGATAGTAAAAGGCAGAGCCACGCTGTCCTTTTTATATACAGTCTATGATCCATACGCATTTTGTATTTAGTAGCCAGCTGTGCTATGATGAGAAGAGTGGTTGGCACACATGAAAGATGTTGTACACTTATATTGCAACAGCTTCTTGTCCTCAAAGGCCACCATAGCTTTACCAACAAGAGAAACGAGTGAGAGAGCATTTCAGTCTATAATCTGACGATTAGCTATCAAAAATAATCCAATTTCTACACACTGTAGCTTCAATTATTCGTTCTTTTTATGAAATAATGGAATATCAAGTTTCAGTTCCCAAAATAAAAACTTTCTGTTCAAACAAGCTGTACGTTGTCATTTTTACTTACATCCCACTCTTACATTCACTTCCTCCTTTAAGGTGCTGTCAAGATGTTTTGCGGTACAGACGTACGGTCCTGAATGGTTCAGTGTCACCCCAGGGATGAAAAGTGTGGCTGATCCCCTGTCAGTCTTCAGGTTTATGTCAGAGCCGGCTTTAGTCCATGTGACGACAGACGGGGGGAAGCTGTTCACACTGCAGGTCAGTTTCAGGGTTTTGCCCATCATCACGTCTGTTCTTCCAGTGATGTTAGGTTTCTCAAAATCTTGAAGACAAAATTTGGACAAAGTATGAAAAAATATCACAAAAAGCTTCTGATATTCAGCCTCAATACCTGTTCAATCTGAGGCCTTCACACCTCAATAAACCTGACAGCGTTCTCTGGTGATAATCTACGTTGAGTTATTCTGATGTAATTTGATATTCTGTAATCATTCGTTCATTCTGTAACCATTTCCTGTTTTATTTTGTAGATCTGACCTTTAGTTTTCAGGTAAGGGCGCAAGTTTTTGTCTGACCATTTCTGTTTTTGTTCAAATATATCCTTTCAGTCCACTTGTGTTTTCTTACACCTGTGTTTCACGATCAAACATGGTATGATCGAGATTATTCCTTGAAATGCTGAGCACAGAATTCCTCCAACAGATTATTACCAGTTTCCATGGTTCAAAGTGTTAAATGTTCAGCATGTTCAGGGAAACTGTGCGTTTATGATTCAAATTTCCAACCCTTGTACTTTAAAAAAAAAAAAAAAAAAAATCTGCATTTTCCAAAAACATTTTTTCCCATTGAAATGAATGGAAATGATCTCTCACCATGGGAACCACACAGCTGATGATGTCATAAAGGATAGCAGTAATGATGTCATAAGGGACATTCCATCAATATGGAAACCACACAGCTGATGATGTCATAAGGGATTAGGGTTAGGGCTCAGCATTTCAACATCCAGCATTTGCTGCAAGGAAATGCAGCCCCCCCCCCCCCCCCCCCCCCCCCCCTTTAGTTTTAGGCATGGGACTCAAATCTGAGGCTGTGTGTTAAAAGTAGTCACAGAAGGTTATCACAGGCATCTTGAACTGGTCTGTCAATGGTTTCACTTTAATTTTTTAAATTTGTTTTTTTTTTTTTTTTTTGCTGTGGGTCTCTTTTCAAAAACAAGATAAAATTCCTCAGACCACAGAAGAGGAAGTGATCAGTCTGTAAAAAGATATAGAAAGTCCCTCCTTAAGGATGTACTTCCATAAATAAATTGTTTGAAAAGAGCTATGCAAAGATCGAGCAATATTTTTTTTTTTTTTTTTTTTTTTGTAATTCAGTGACACTCTCACTCGACTCAGCACCTGCCCTCGGAGGTTTGGATGTGAGAGTTTCTTTACTTCTGTCATGGACAAACTAGAAAAAGTAACTGTGAGCTATAAAAACTTGTGTCTCACTCACAGGTCACATTCAGAATGACTGTTTTCTCCGTGGTCGTCTCTTTTGTGAAGCTAACCTTACAGGTTACTTCCATTCCATGATGTGCGGCTAAAGGGTCAAAGGTCAAACTTGAGCTTTGCTTCTCATAAATGACCCTTCCTGGGATGGGGGTGTGTTTTTTTCCAGATCGTTTCCACGTCCAGGTGATTGTAGGAGCAGATCCAGAGCAGAGACCAGGAGCCGTGCAGCTCAGTGTGGCCTGCTGTCCCTCTGTCAGAGGAGGAACCATCACTGTGGGCTTCTGGGTCAGATCTACAGGAAAGTGGGAGGGACAAAACAGGCAAATTCAGGATGAAGTTAACTGAGTGAAATATACTGAATGGACAGGAAAAATAGCGTTAATTTCAACTAGACTAATTCAGACGAGGGTTGCAAAAGTCCAGAAGACTTTCGTGTTATTTTTTGTAAATTAACCGGAATTTATACTATATTATTAAATACATTTTCCAGGTCATATACATGTAACACACAAACAAAACATTTTGTTTTGTTATAAGCAGACATGCATACCAACATGTCTAATGCAATATTTTTAAATCAAGTTGATTAGAAAAAAAAATTCTTGGGACTTTTTAGAAAAATCTATTTAAGTTGAAATTTATTGAAGTTAGTGGCAACAAAACCCTGAAAATTCCAATATTCCTAAACTAAAATTCCTGTAGACATTTTCAGGAAAGTTTCCTGAAATTCATTGGAGATTTTTCCACCGCTTTGCAACCCTCATTCAGCCCTTTCATCTGGAAAAAAACTGGTGTCCTGTTAGTCCAGAAAAACAGATCATGGTTTCAACTCAGGTGGCTGAAGCGCACGTCTTACTTCATACCTGTTACTGTGATTTTGACGCTGTGAATTGTAAACCCCTTTGATGATCCATTTATGACTCTGAGCTGATATAATCCAGAGTCTGATTTTTTGAGGTCGTTGATGATGATGCTGCTGTTCCCCCGACTCGGATCAGGCTCCAGCAGCCGAACTCGACCTCTCAACCCTGGCTGATTCACGTTGCTGTTGCTCAGTATCATGTTTGAATCGGTGCAGTTCTGTTCACATTTGTACCAAGCTGTGCGTTCCAAAGTGAAGTTATGGGTTAAAGAGCAGGGGATCACCACACAGAGTCCAGCCTCTGCTGCTAGTCCCTGGGTTTCTGCTGGTGATGCAGCTGAAAATTAAAACAAGGGTAAATATGTCAGAAAATATATATTAACACTGCTTTGACTTCAGGACATCAAATACTGACGAAAAATGACTTTTTATAAAACAATGCATAATGGTAAGGACGGTGCTTTAGCATAAAGATTTGTCAACTGTTTCCTGATGTATGAGGCTGATATGCTTTGAGTGAGTCATGTTGTTTTGTTCCTCTCTGATAAGAACAACAAACAGACACATACAGGACAACAACCACTTTGTTGTAATCTGGAATGATTTTAAATATACACTGAACAAAAATATAAACGCCCCATGTCAAATACTGAAGACATATGAATTGAACCGCCCTGAGTGAGTATCTACTGTCTTGTACTTGTACACAATGAATATTTTTCTTGATTTGTGTGCCACATTTGAGTCCATCTCTGTCATTGAGCATTTGCTCAGTGATGCAGTGAATCCACTCAGTACATGGGTGTGGGATACACAAAAGCAGCTTAAACAGAATGATTAGTACTCAGGCACTCCTTACAGTGGGGACTATAAAAGGCCACCCCAAAATGTCCAATTTTGTCAGAAGTAATCATGCCTCAGATGTCTGTAGTAATGTGAGAACGTGCCATTGGCATGCTGGATGCAGGGATGTCCACCCGAGCGGTTGCTGCACAGCTGAATGTTCACTATCGGACGATAGGCCGTTTAAGAGTTCGTTTCCGTGAGACTGGCAGTACTGCAAATCGACCTCATCCATGTCGGCCACATGTGTGTCCGTGATCGTGTTCCAGTTCCGGGGAATGTGCAACAGCTCCGTGTGTCCCTCCAGGAAGAGTGGAATAACATCCCACAGGCCACCATAGACAACCTCATCAACTCCATGCGAAGACGATGTGTGGCTTCCTTTGAGAGACGCAAATGGTGGACACACAAGATATTGAAAAGTGAATTTCTTGGCCCTGACCCCACCATGTTCCACTGAATGCCACTCATTTTGAGATGCCACCACCAAGATGTAATGGACTGTTATCTGAACGTTAATCAATAACAAAATGAATTTTGGTTGATTTCATGTGCTGATTAACTGTAATGGTAATAAAAGCTGAAAAGAGTGACATGGGGCGTTTATATTTTTGTTCAGTATATATATATATATACAGTATATATATATATATACAAAGGTAAACAGAGGGACCAAACATTTAACGTGTTGCCAGTTGCCAGCAAATAAAACTTTATTTACGGAGCACTTTAAAAACAACCCCAGCTGAAACGAAATGCTGTACATAAAAAGGCATAGACAGGCATAAAAAAGTAAAACAATGATAAAAGCACTAAAAATAACTGTTGCATTGTTTTGAACAACCATAAAACACTAAAAGCCCAGGAAAAAAATGGGTCTTGAGACGAGTTTGAGGCGACTCGTCTTATGTAGAAGGGAAGTTCGTTCCACGATTTTGAGCAGCAATGGAAAAAGCTCTATCCCCTCTTCCCTGAGCTTCCATTTTGACCTCCAGGAGCAGCAGATCAGCTGACCTGAGGAACTGAGCAGGAGTGTGAGGGTGAAGGAGCTCAGAGAAGTAACACAAGGCCAGATCATTTGAAGAGGATGTGAGGACTTTCAGTCTGAAGTGGATCACAGCGACACCTTTGGTCGGAACCACGCGCACACTGACATGACTCTTAACAAGGTGCATGTTTGTTACGGGAATGAATGGAAATCGGATTTTCTTTTTAACACTACTTTTCTTTGATCAAGACAACTTTTACCGGACACAACGTGACGAGGTAGGGTATATATTTTCACTGCAGTATAACTTCTGCATGTGGGTTGGAATGAACATCATCACAAACAACTTCATCCGTGTTTAGCCTTCAGCCAATGTTTAAGCCTTTAGCTCATGTTTTAGCCTTTAGCTCCTGTTTTAGCCTTTAGCTCCTGTTTTAGCCTTTAGCTCATGTTTTAGCTTTCAGCCAGTGTTTTAGCCTTTAGCTCATGTTTTAGCCTTTAGCTCCTGTTTTAGCCTTTAGCTACTGTTTTAGCCTTTAGCTTGTGTTTTAGCCTTTGGCTCCTGTTTTTGCTCAACTTTTAGCCTTCAGCCAGTGTTTAAGCCTTTAACTTGTGTTTTAACCTTAGCTTGTGTTTTAGCCTTCAGCCAATGTTTAAGCCTTTAACCCGTGTTTGAACCTTTAGCTCGTGTTTTAGCCTTTAGCATGTGTTTCAGCCTTTGGCTCCTGTTTTAGCTCACCTTTTAGCCTTGAGCCAGTGTTTAAGCCTTTATCTCGTGTTTTAACCTTTAGCTTGTGTTTTAGCTTTTTGGCGTGTTTCAGCCTTTAGGTCCTGTTTTAACCTTAGCTTTTAGCCTTCTTCCAGTGTTTACCCTTTAGCTTGTGTTTTAACCTTTAGCTCATGTTTTAGCCTTTAGCTCGTGTTTAGCCTGTGCTCCATCACTCTCCGTTTACCTTTCTTCTTCTCTTCTGTCCTTTTTCTGTCTGTCAGTTCAGCTCCAGTCTCCACCATCACTAATAAATTAATCACAGAACTCGTTTTTAGCAGAGAAAAACACAGATCTCTCTTCTCACTACTAAACTTTATCAGCCGGCGTGGTGCTGTCACAGAAACTTCAACGTGTTGTAAATCAATCCGGTCCTGTCTGACCCAATCAGGAAACTCAGAAATATCATTTAGAAATAACCAATATTGGTGCTGATAATCTCATTTAAATTGTGGATTAGGTTTAGATATCTATCTAGGAGAGAGACTTTTTCAAGATCACTTAGAAAGTCCTCAGGAGCTTTAAAGATTTAAACACAAATTTATTTATTTTTTTAAACAGACTCTAAAGTGCACAGGCAGCCAGTGGAGGGAGGCCAGGATGAGAGTAACAAGCTTCCTCTTGTATTGCAGTGAAAAGGTAAGTGGCTGCATTTTGAACCAGCTGGACTTGACTGCATCACTGTTTTGCCAATCTTATTTAAAATCACCGTCCTTCTTAAAACCCAAGCTTGAGGCTGTTGGCTTTAAATAATCTGCCAAAGGGCCCAAGTCAACAGGAGCGGGTTCAACGCCATCACGTCTTCTCTCTTATTGAAATTTGAAAAGCTTTAAAGCCATCCAGGCTCTGATGTCGTCATGACACACCAGAAGAGGTGTGAGGGAGACATCTTGAAGCGAGGACAGGAGAACATAAGTCAAGATAACCTGAGTGAAATCTTAAACGATACTCTAACAGCTGGGGAAAAATAAACAATCATAACAAACCAAATTAAAATGTGTGTACTGTACCTTTAGCAGCATTGTTTCTTCTGACAGTGAAGAACAAAGTCAGCCAGAGGAGAACAAACATCCTATTTTGATGACCGAGCCTGAGAGTCGATCCCATGCCCTTCTTTCTCCTAATCTCTCAAACACTTGAGAAATGTTTAACAGAAAAACAGGAAGTTTGTTTTACTGAACTGGACATAAAAAAACACCTCAGAGCTGACGGCACAGACTTGACAGGATGTTGCATTTTCATCAAGGAAGACATTTGCCTACAGTGTCCCCGGAGGCCCCAGTTCAGACCTGAGATGATCGCTCAGGAACTGTACAGTTGAAATATGAAGGATCATTTTTATTTATAAAACAAAGAGCTTTGATTGGGCAGTTGCAGTTTTCATTTCTCTGCACGAGAAAAGAAAATTAATGGTTTCTTTTTAAAGCCTCTTAGGAAGGAAAGGGTCAGCGCTTTGATGGGAACAACCTTTTACAGTTCAAGTACAGTAACACGAGTGGAAACTGAGACAGTCTGGTTCACAGGTCCTAAAACAGGATGTTGCACATTTGGTTGGTCATTCTGCAGCTGCTGAATTTAAATTTGGCTACCACTTCCCTTCCTTATGCAGATAATCTCCCTGCTTTGAAATCTGCTTTAGATTTAGAAACATTAAGAACGACTTTCAAGAAGTTTCTCATTGCTTCGGAGACATTTCAGCTCAGAAGTCAAACATATGACTAAGGAAGTTGTGTGATACCTGTTTGTCTTGTTCCTTTGCTCTCTTTTCTTCTCCTTTATGACTTTGCTCTATCATCCCCCTCTTCCTTCTTCGTTCAAAAACTATTCACGCAACCGTGATGCTGCATCTCTTTGAGAAGAGTGTACGGTCATTATATTACAACATCACTGGCAGAAGAAGAAGTTTCGCCTCTTAAACTTAAGTATTGAGAAGCATTTTTTCTTTTTTTTTTCTTTCTTTTTACTTCCTGCATTTAATGACGGATGAAAAGGGAAGTGTGACACTTGATTAAAAATTAGCGACAAATAAAAAACAGCCGTATGGATTTAACGTTCATCTGTAAAAGTGTGAACAAATCGGGGTGAAATGTCGCTTCCTCTTTTTTTAATGTGCAGCAGTGCATTAACATATGTTGATGTTTAAGGAACGGTAAACTCTCTGCAGGGTATTTGCATTCATCCTGTTTCACCATTTTGGTCTCAACCTCTAAGACCACTTCTGTAATTCAAGTATTAACTGTGCAGTTTTGTACTCTGATGAGAACTCTTGAGAACGCTTTCATTTATTTCCTTACTCAGAAACTGTTTTAGTATCAGATATCTGCCTCTTGCATGCAGCTCTGAACTACAAGTTGGTGCTGGGAGTCATGCTATTTGCTTTGACACATTTAAAGAAGGATGTGGTCTATTACTTCTCATGG
Organism: Labroides dimidiatus; assembly: GCA_030710495.1. NCBI lineage: Eukaryota > Metazoa > Chordata > Actinopteri > Labriformes > Labridae > Labroides > Labroides dimidiatus. The sequence continues at coordinate 4,867,764 of CM061148.1, forward strand.
AAAACCACAAACTTTGACCTAGCTCTTTTTTAAGATAATTTCGTGTGTTTCTTGACACAGAACTTGTTAGTTTCTCCACAGAAATCTTACTCAGCATATGACCTAGACTCAGATACTGAGGCCTCTAGTTCACTTTGCCTTTCAGCTAACGGTACATTTTGACCCCCAAATACAGAAATAATGGTGTCCCAGTGTGCCATATATAAGTTACCACAGTAGACATCTCATAAAGGTGGATTCATGCCAAGATTAAGTCCAAAACAAGACCAAAGCAGAACCTCTGCACAAAAACTGCACAGAGACTGTTGATATAAATGGATACAAATGGTAAACTACAGTAGTCAGAAGGCAGAGCCTTGGGGCACACCATTTATTACTTTAAAAGATCTCAAGGTGAAGCCCTTAACATGTTCGATCTGATGAATAAATGACTTTCATACCAGCGTACAGATTGTTCTGACACTCCTGAGTAGTCTCTGTTTCAGTCCTGCATGGTCTACAGTGTTGAGCGCTTTTAAAAGCCTGATTGATAATCACAGGGTGTTATTATTTGTAATTATTTGAAATTATGTTAAAACGCTGAGCACTTACGATTTCAACATATAGGAATACAACTTTAATAAACTTTTTATTCTTCCACAAGTTATTTTTTTCTTTTTTTTTTTTTGGTTTGCTACCACTCCAACAAAATATCTTCCACCGCTCAAATTTTAAAATGTTCAGCATGTTCAGGAGAAGTGTGCGTGTACTTTTCACATTTCTAATCCTTTTACTTTTTGAAATACTCAGATTTTTTTTTTAAATTTCGACCCACTAAAATGAATTGAGATAACCTGTCACTATGGAGACCACAAGGCTGATGATGTCACAGGGTTGGGGTAATAGAATAAAACATGCTTTATTGATCCTTGAAGGGAAATTCAGGAGGAACAGCAGCTAACAAAGTGTGAAGTGCAAAAATTCCAACAATATATAGAAAGTATAATATAGATTTAAACTAGAAAAAAATGTCCATCAGACATGTCACCTTGGCTTTAATTCTCATGTCAGCCACCACCTCTACTGGGTCCACGGGGTCCACGGGGTCCACAGGGTCCACAGGGTCCACAGGGTCCACAGGGTCCACAGGGTCCACAGGGTCCACAGGGTCCACAGGATCCAGGACTGATCTGGCCTTCTTCACCAGTCTGTTCAGTCTTGTTCTCCTGTATCCTGTTGGCTCACAGCAGGTGAAATCCTTCAATGTGGTGTTCGTGTCTGGTGTTAGCTCCATCAGCCATGTCTCTGTGAATAGCATGATGCTACTCTGCTGGTATCCCTTCTGGTGCTGCGTTAGCTCGGCTAGCTCGTCTATCTCATTGTAGAGATCTTAAATTCTCCAAAAACGATGGATGGGAGGACGAGTTGATGTCCTTCTCCTCAGCTCGTAGGCAACTTTCCCATTGAGACACGTTTTAAAATCAACACGTAAGAAAACAGCAGATTTTGAACATATCTGTCAAAAACCTTTATTTATATTGATAAAATTACAGAATTATTTACAGGACAGCTTTCAAAAATACAGATTAAAAACACTAAACTTAAAGTTAAAATATGTTGAAATTTAAAAAATATATATATACGTATAAATTCTGCTGCTTTTTTCTAAAGAATAAAACTAATTTATCACTAAAGTAAAAATATCAATGTCAAAGCAATACATCTAACCTGATAAATTATTTTCACACATCAAATTCTGATTTTATAAAAAAATGATTCTGACATAAAAAAAATCAAATACAAAATATAAAACATTTTTTGTTATTGTTTAAAGCTGCAACTGAGAGGATGAAAGATGTGTGTGAATGTTACACACTCAGTAGCATAAACGAGTACCAGACATGTTTTCATCACAGCTGATCCCCGGCAGACAACACAACAGATCCTCCCTCAGTTTTTGGATTTCTTGTCTCCTTTTTGGTTCGTTTTTGATTTACATACATGATTTTCTTTATAGCAAACACAACAATGTCCAAATCCTCTGAAAAACTAACCCCACACTCACATCTACACATCATCTCACCAGCATAAAAATTTGGCTCATGTGACTCAGAGGAACCACACACTCCTCAAACCTCCTTCATTAAGTCCTTCACATTAGAATACAAGGCCTCCTCCTCCTCCTCTTTCTCAGCCAGGTGATCGTTTCTCTCCTCCTCTTGATTCCCCTCCATCACCTCACCATCCTCTCCATCATTCTCTTGTTCCCTCTTTGTTTTATCTTTCTTGATTTCAGCGTACTCTGAGGTCTCCTGACTTCCCTCCGCCCCTGCAGGGCGACTTCTCTTCAGCAGATCGAAGTTAATGTCAGAGTATTCCACTTCTGTGGGTTCAGCATCAGCTTCAGCTTCAGCTTCAGCTCCACCCTCAGCTCTGTCCTGGTCGTGTCTGCCTTCACTGACCAACGCTGGATCAACGCCCATCTGAAAAAACAAAAACAGGAACCATATGTCATATTTAGGACAAAACCTTAAAAGAAGAGATACCAAAAATACAAAAATATCCAGACTAAAAGATATGAGTCTTTTTTAGTCTTGTCTTTGTTTTGTTTTCATTCCCTTTAAACCAACTATTATCCATTTTAAAGGCTATAAAAATAAGGTTTTATGCGAGTAGATTTTAAAAGTGTAACAGCTTGTAAGAAACAAATAAAAAACTGTAAACCTGTCGATGGAGCACCGTCTAAAATAAGGATTTGATTAACCAACAAACTGAGGTATAAATATCAAAAAAGAGCTTTTATATTCACCATCTCCAGAGTCTCTAATGACACATTTCCAGAGCTCTTCTGATTTTTCCTGGAGAGAATATCAAACAAAAACTTGGTATTAAAATAACGAGTGTTTAATAATTATAATACATAATAATTTTATTTGTAGAGCAATTTTCAAAAAAGCGAATTATGAAGTGTGTTACATGGGCAGCAAAATGAAAGAATCATAAAAACACACAAGGGATAAAGAAATATAACATATTTTAAAAGACATCAATTCCACCAGAAGAGCTAAACGAATATAAATCTTCCAAAATAAATATTAATAAAGATGGTTAAATTAAGATAAAGTAAAATGTGATATTATTTCTTAGAGTTCAAATGAAGTTTCCTTCTCTCACTCTTTCTCTTCTCTCTCATCAGCTGATCGAGGGGCGTGTCAGTTTTCTATCTATCCAATCACATCTTCTCAGCATCACTCGTAAACCAATCATCACGTAGCTGTCAAAATTTAAATACTGCCTCCTCTTCCTCGTTCAGGCTCATGTCACGACCTTCTCCTCCCCAGGCATCTCCAGTCTTCACTGCTTCAGCTCTCAGTTCTTCAGCTTCACGGTCCTCTTGGTCCATCTACCACCACCAGTGTCTGGACTCCATTGGGGGGTATTCATATTCTTCACGTCACTGTACCCCCCATTATTATTTTATGCTTGATGGGATCTAAACACCAAATCTGTTAATGTTACACAATTTGAACTGGTGTATAAGTCTCTCCTTGATTGAACTAAAGATAACTGATGAAAGGGATTAAAACCGTCATGTTCAGTAGAGAAAAGTGGATAATGACTGTAAGAAAACCAGCTTTAATGTGTACCTGTGACACTTTAGGACTGAACAGCAGACGACAGCTGAGAGGAGGAGACCAATCAGGAAGGCAACGAGGACCTGAGGCTGTTTCAAACTATCCAACAACTTCACGGTGATTTCTGTCGGTGGAGGAAACAAACAGAAAAACTGTTTTAATCACTGCCACTACACATGAATTCAAACAATTATTGGAAATCCAATGAAGATCCTGTTTGTGTTTCCACAGCCGACTGTAGGCGGCCTGTAAACCAGATGCCGATAGTTGCGTCAACTACATAATAATAATAATAATAATAATACATTTTATTTGTATAGCGCTTTTCAGGGTTCTCAAAGTTGCTTCACAGTATATAAAGACATTAAAACAAGACATAATATAACAAAGATCAGAACGTATATAAAAACACATTAAAACAAAACACAATAAAACAGAGATCAAAACATCAACAATTAAAAGCAGTTCTAAAAAGATGGGTTTTGAGTTTGGTTTTGAAAGTGGTAAGGTCGGTGCAGTCACGGGTGTGTTTGGGTAGGGAGTTCCAGAGGGAAGGGGCAGCGATGGAAAAAGCTCTGTCACCCCAGGTTCGGTGTTTGGTAAATAGTGTGACGATAAAAAGTGGAACAGTAAACTCAGGACCTGTCCTGATTTTAGTCAAAGGAAACACCACGCAATGCGTGCCGTACTGAGACGAACCGAACTTGGTGGAAATGGGGCTTTAAACTCTGTAGGCTGGCCTGAAGATCAATCAATCAATCAATCTTTATTTATATAGCACCAATTAACAAACGTTATCTCAAGATGCTATCCAAAAGCGTTAACAGGTCTAGACCGGTAAAAGATGTATTTGCTGTTCATTTTGGGTTACCATGTATAAAGTTATGTCTTTGTCAACTTGTCAGTGCAACTGATGATGGCCTCTTTGTTACAATGACTCTGAAAATGAGAGGGAAGCCAACACCTTGAGCTTTAATTTAATGCAGGAACGACCACTGAAAGACGTTTTGACGATGAGTAATCCACACCAGAGTAAAACATGTGACCACTAACCCTGTTCTCCCCTATTTTCTGAGAAACAGCTCCTTGAATACACTGAATACACTTACCCTCCTCCTCCATTTCTTTTTTTGTCACACTTTTCATGCCGACCTCGAGGTCCTCTTTAAATTCTCCAAACTCATTTCTGCTGACACATGTAACAGTGGTGTAGTTGAGATCTTTGACTGATGCAGTAACGAAGCTGACTGTGTTTTTTGACACACTTGTAGTGAGAGAGTAAACGGTTCGATTCCTCAGGAGCGGCCATTCAATGGTGGGTAAAGGAAACCCCTTACTGACACACACACAGGTCAGGACCTCTGACTGAAGCTCACATGCAGAGCTGTTTAAGATGCTTGGTTTCACTGCAAATAAACAAAAAAACAATAACTAAACCACAGCAGTCAGCTGACACCATCACAAAATCTTATTCAGAGGAAACTTTCTCACTTGTCACAGTTACTGCAGTGCGAGCTGTCCGGTTGGTGATCTGGTGCGAAGCTGTGCAGATGTACTTTCCAACATCTTCAGCTGTCATGGAAGGGATGATGAGTTCGGCTGTTCTGGTGTCTTCTTTCAGGGTTTTGTTGGAGCCGAGTTTCATCCATGTGACGACAGACGGAGGGAAACTGTCAGCGCTGCAGCTCAGATTTAGAGCATCACCCAGTTTAACAGCTCTCTCTCCTCTGATGACAGGATCCTTTACGTCTTTAAGACAGAAATGAAGACATGAATTAAAATCTGAATGAATGAAACACTGAAAAAAAGATGATAAACCTGTAGTTAAAGTAGAATATTCACAGACTCACTCCACCAAGTTTGAGAAGCTGAAGTTACAAAGCTTCAGACGATCACAGGTAAGTTTCAGGACGTCCAAACTGAACTAAATGATCAAAGATCAGTGTAAAGAGTTACTTACAGACCACATTCAGAGTCTTTGTTTTCTCTGTTGAGATGTTGTTTTTAAAGCTGACTTTACAGATGATTTTGACGCCGTGATGCTCAGCTGAGGGAGTAAAGGTCAAAGTTGAACGGTGTCTTTGTTCAATCGCAGACAGCTTCTCTGTTTCAGTGTTTCCTGTGATGCTGGACTCATTCTGTCCTCCTCCTCTCCACATCCAGGTGATCTCAGGAGCAGATCCAGAGCAGAGACCAGGAGCAGTGCAGCTCAGTGTGGCCTGCTGTCCCTCTGTCAGAGGAGGAACCATCACTGTGGGCTTCTGGGTCAGAACTGAAAAAAAAAAAAAAAAAAAGATTTAGTTGCAACATTTTACCCACAGATGTCAGTAAATGATCATTATTACTTCAAGTCTTTACAAGTTTTTTTTACCCCAAAAAAGTTCAGTTTGTTTGTGCTGGATTTGTTTTGGCTCATCATACCTTTAACAGAGAGAGAGGCTGTGTTTTGAATGAATGAAAATCCACTTGTTCCCTCAACTCTGAGCTGATAAAATCCAGAGTCAGACTCTCTGAGGTGGTTGATGATGATGCTGCAGGTCCCCCGACTCACATCAGACTCCAACAGAGACACTCTGTCTTTGAACTCAGTCTTAGCTACTTTACTGCGAACACTGGAGTTAAATATCACAGCATACCTATTATTTGATTTTTCTGAGTGGGACCAGATTATTTTTTTGGTTGTGAAGTCGGGATCAGTGGTGAACAAACAGGGTATCACAGCACAGAGTCCAGCCTCTGCTGTTATTTCTCCTTCCATCAGAGTGATGCAGAATTTACCCTGTTGGCATTTTGTCTTTAAAGATGATGAACCTGTTTTCGAAAACAGAGAAAGAAACAGGGTCAGAAAAAAAGTTTGTTTTTTATAACCATGGTTGGACTGATTCTGTTTCTCCAGAACATCAGCTTCACTTTGTTTCATGCAGCTGTCGTCAGCAGCATTTAAAAAAAAACAAACAGACCAACTAAATGATCTTTAAATAATTAAAAATCAGCCGTCAAACTATACCTTTTAGACTCATTTATCATGACATATTATTGCTCTTTGTTTTTGGATTTGGACTTTCATAAACGTACATACCTGTATTTGCTTTGCTGCTACACACAGAAAAAAGCAGAGACATCGAGATGAGGACAAGCATCCTTTTTTATTTGAGAGACGATCTCTACTCCACAGAGAAAGATCAACCTTCAGGGACAAAAAAACCCCATCAGAATCAAATTTATTGTCACGTAGTTTTTACAGCAGGAGGAATCTGTCTTGGTTTGTTGGTGAAACAGCTAAAAAAACAGAATAATATCAAGAATAATATCATTAAATATGTACATATTTATATATGCGATAACTGTTTTTGAGACATTTAGGTCTAAATACAGAACGTTTAATGATCGACACATTAAGTCACTGAGTCTAAATAAGTCTGTTTACATTATTTCAGGGTTTTGTTTTTTTATTATTAATGTGAAGGATTGTTGTTTTGTTTTTATTTACCTCCGTCCGTCTGTCTGTCTTCTCCTCCTGTTCTCGGTGATCTCTGCTGAGCGTCTCTGTGTTGAAATGACTCGTCCTCCTCTTCATCCTCTTCTTGTTCTCCTTCCCTCTTCACACTTGAACAAGTTTCCAGGAAGTACCTTCACGCTGCTGACTCTCATTTCAATGCAAAAGAGAAAAACTCAAATCTTCTATAATCACATTCCAACGACAGAAATCTTTGTGATGATGTGTGACTTGAAATCCTGAAGTGAGTGAAGTCTTGATTTTATGTTTTTTTAAAAACTTTTGTGAGGTAGAAACTTTGAGAAAGAGGAAGTTCTGTTCATACCTTAAAATAGTCACTTCAGCTCAAGAAACCAGTGTTTGACCTACAAAGCATCCCTCCAGTGAAAACCTGAGAGCCTGAGTGAGGATGATTTAAATGAATGGATATTATCTCTCTGTAACATCTTCCTCTTCACACTTTGAGGTGCAAGATATCAGTTTAGAGAAATGGTTGGACCAAGTTGTTATCTTTATCAGTCAGCAGACATGGTGTCACACCTTCTTCTTCTTTACTGTCCACTTCCTCAGGTGGACAAAAATGTCTGAACCAAATTTTGTCACAATCAAACCCAAACGTTGACCTCAAACTGGAGGAGGAGGTGGAGGAGGAGGAGGAGGAGTCAGTAAAAAAACAAACTGACACCGAGACGACCCAGAAAGAAAATTAAGAGGCAGAAAATGTTCCCGTATCTGTTCTTTTCTACCTGACAATATAAGTGAAAGACAGTACCATGCATTTCCAGAGGGTGGTGCTGTTGTAGTAGCAGAGAAATGAGTATAGAAATGTGTTGGGAGTTGGACTTTGTTAATGTATGTGAAATTTAAAGCAGATTGGCCCTTATATGAAGGAGTTACAATAACTTCCTGGTTCATGGCAAGACATCAGAGTTTGACAGAGTCTCAACTGCTCACACTGAGGGGTAAGTCTGTTTCCCAGAGATCTAATAACTAATATCCAGTCTTCCTCAGACATCATAAACTAGGTTATATTAATAAGTTTCAGAGATCATGATCAGATATGCTAAAGGATAAATAATTAATAAATAATCTAACAATGACGCGTTTTAGCGGTAAAGTGATCCGTGTGCTTCTAAACAGAGGGGTCAGGTTTCCTTCATGTGAAAGTGTTTGTTAAACAGGTTAAAGACACAGACGAAGCTCTGTTACTGTTTTTATTTGATTAGAGTTATTACAGCGCACATGTGCAGACACACAAACAGCTGTTCGAGCTGACTGACAGATGATCCAGAGGTGATCAGCTGATGCCAATATCACTAAAACATGTCGCTTCATATGATGCTCCGGAGGAGAGGAAGACTCATTTCTCTTAAACTGAATCTCCTTGTCTCCTTGTCTCCTCTCTTCATTTCCTTACATCTCTCCAATGCATCTCTGGTGGGAGGGAATAAGATGCAAGTGGAGGAAGGAAGGAAGGATGGAACTTTGGCGCTTTGAGGCGCACCCACAGTCAGAGGGTTAAAGTGTCCATGCACACTTTTGCAGTGACACATTTTGATCGTGTCTCTGCAGAGATTGGTGGTCCTCTTTTTGATTTGTGGTTTCAGAACCACGAACGCCTTTGAACCCAACATCCCGGGATGAACAAAGAAGCCCTCCAGTGAAAATCTGAGAGCATCATGTGCCTACATAGATGAGCCTGAGTGTGCATGATACCTGCAGATTAAACCTGACAGTGTTTGTGTTCATTGGAGTCCTTTCATTTCTGAACGCTGCCTCTTAAAAAACATTAAAGTTTAAAAGTTAACTGTCTGAAATCTTCAGCAGAGAGGACAGAGGTGTCCTCCCCTCAACAGTGTTTTCAAAAACAATCCAACATTATTTCATAACACCGCTTTCTCATCTGATCTGATCTTAAAACTGATCTTCAAGCAACTCAACCGTCAGACGTGGTCTTCCAACCTCATCCATTATGTCCTTCACGTTGGAGTACACTTCCTTCAGGTCTTCTTCTGGTACTTTTATCTCCTCATCCTCCTCCATCATCACTTCCTCCTCTTCCTCTTCTCCCTCTAGTACATCATCTTTACTTTGCTCTTTTCCTTTTATCTTAATTTCAGCGTACTCCGTCTCTGTTGTCTCTTGCTTCTTCACCGTCCTCCTTTTCAGCACTGAGAAATCGATGCTGGTGTACAGAACGTCATCTGGTCCACTGTCCAGATCCAGGGCTGGTTTCTCCTCTGCTTCAGCCGCTCCTCTTTCTGTTACCTCTTGGTCGTAGGTGTGATCATGTTTTCGTCCAGCATCTATCTGTCAGGGTTAACATAAAGTTAAAGAAGTTAGTGTCTGAGGATTTTACAACCCCGAACATCACTGAAACACTTTAAAAGCCAGTCTACACTGATTTGGATCAGCCCCTGTTTTTTTGCCCCCTGGTTTGTTGTGCATCTCACCTGTTTGGATGGTTCTGAGGTTGGTTGACCCACAAATGGGTCTGACATGACCCCATGAAGCCCGATCAACAGTGAGTATGCCCTCAGCTCTGGCTCTAGCTTAGAATTCATCTGTACAGGTGAGGTTTTTTACAGGTGAGGCTGTCCATTGTCCTTGTTAGGGGCCAAGCTCGACCGCAGGTGCAGTGATGGCCCTCTTGAAACCCTAAGATTATTATTCTGTCTGCGCCTTTAACCCCAAATTTCATGCTTTCATCTTGAGATAAATGCAAACGCATGTAGCCACAAAATTGAGTCACGATTAAAAATGTATGATTCCACTGCTTTCATGATGACATGTGCTTCAGAGCGCCCCCTAGGTAAGCTACTTTGAGCTAAAGGCCTTACATTTTCTTTTTTTCTTTCCTTTTTTTTCTTTTTTTTTTCCGCACAACTATCATGCCAAGAGGTACAAAAAAAAACTCTTCCAACCACAGGAAATTCAAAACAGGAAATTTGGAAATTGGAGTTAAGATTCTGACAATTTATGTACAAACTTGTCCACAGTTTCTTTTCTCAGATCATCTTGGAATTAGCAATCTGTATACTGGACATATTGACAAATAAAAGTTATCAAAAAAATTTTCACAACTCGGCTGCAGCCACAAACGACCACAAAGGTTAATAATTTTTTTTCACTTTTTTACTGTCTTTTGTGCTCAGAAATATTTTTTTATTCAAGCATCACTGATCAGGTCATGCCCTTTAGTTAAAGGGGGCATCTATGGTGCGGCGTCAAACTCTGATGTCTTGCCATGAACCAGGAAGTTGTTGTAACTCCTTCATATAGGGTCCAATCTGCTTTAAATTTCACATATATTAACAAAGTCCACCTCACAACACATTTCTATACTCATTTCTCTGCTACTACAACAGCGCCACCCTCTGGAAATGCATGGTACTGTCTTTTACATATATTGTCCAATCTGTACAAAATTTAAGACACATGATCACAATCCCTCTCTCAGCTCATAAATACATATATTAGGGGGATAAGAACAGCGCCACCTTTTGGACATAAGTGATATTTGATCCCATAAACACTTTGAAATGAGCTTCAAATCATTCATATTCTGGTACAAAGCAGTACTGCAAAATACTCTATGCTTAAAATTACCCATCTATGCTTGCTGTAGGGGCCAGACCTCATCTACATACATGTCTTTTTGCTGAGGCAGAGCTTACTGCACATGCAGAGGCCACGACATGCCCCGACTAGCAAACAGGGGCCTCTTATGACTCCTTGCAGCTTTAAATTAGTTTTTTTTAATGTCCTTGATTTCCTGTCTTATTTTGTTGATCTATTCTGTGAATCATGTCTTGATTCTTCCTTGTCTGTATTCAGTCTTTCTTGTTTTTTATCCTGTGTATCAGTACAATCTGGGGTTTTTTTTGTTGTTGTTTTGTTTTGTTTTTTTGTTTGTTTTTTTTTTTGGTAGTTCTTGCTCCCTGTGTGTCTGGTTCAGTTTCACTTCCTGTTCTTGTGTACATTTCCCTCCACTTTGATTAGTCTCGTTAGTTTCACCTGCGTCCTGTGTTCATACCTGTTGTTCATTACCAGGTTTGTGAAGGAGAGAGCTTAAAAACAATAAATCTTGAGTCTAATCTTTACTTTTTTTATTTCCTCTTGGTCTGAGACCAGTTTGCCTTGTGAGACTCTATCATTGGTTTATACTCCTGCTAACACAGCTCTCGGCTTTATTACGAAATTTAAACACCTCCACCTTCGTTTGGTAAGGATTCAAGAAACTCTCAAAAGAAGGGACTCAAGTATCTTGAGGTCTTGTTCATGAGTCAACAGAACTGTGAGTGTTGGAGTGGACCAATTAGGTGAAGAGGTTTTGATTTACCAGTTGATCTACGTTCAAACCCTCACTGATGGTCAGGAGCTTTGAGTAGTGAGAGAGCAGCAGTGAAGGGCCAAGCCTGACCTTTTACCAACTGGAAACTTATTTTTCCTGATGTAAATATTAAATTTAACAGATCAGTGAATCTGATTACCAGTGGAGTCATTTGGCTGGTCATCATCTCTAAAGTCTTCTCCAGATTTTCTGAGCTCTTCTGTCTTTTTCTGTTAAAAAAAGAGGAGAAAAAGTTTCAATGCGGCTAAAAGAAGATTTCAGATTAATAACATGAACTATAAGTTACAATTAATATCATACCTCTTGCATTTTGTTCCAAGGAAACACAGAACAGCTGACAGTAGTAAGCCAAGAAAGAAGGCGACGATGACTTCCAGCCATGACACGTTTTTTAAAACCCCGGACTGATCTGCTTAAAGAGAGATGAGGAAACTTCACATGTTGATCTGAACATGCGTACACATGAGGCTGCGGTTCAGCAGCTTAACATCCACACACAAAGGTCTGAGGAGTCTGTAGTTTTTACAGAAGCTGTGTGGTAACATCATGTACCTTCTTTTTGAGACATGTTGCTTTGGATGCTGAGGCTTTCTGCGACTCCTCCGTTTTTATTGCTGCTCACACACTCAGCAGAGGTGTTGCCGTGCTCTTTCACAGTCAGAGTGATGGTGCTGTTGACCGTATGGTTGGTAACCGTGGTAATGACAGAGTACTGAGTGTGGCTCTCCAACAGCGGCCATTTGATGGTCGGTAAAGGAAAACCTTCACTGAGACACACACAAGTCAAGAGCTGCGACTGAATCTCACATCCAGAGTTTTTAAAGATGCTCGGACACCCTGCGAACACACGAGCAGAATCACAGCATCACTGAACCGCCGCCGCTGGAGTCAGATCTGAACATGAAGAGACGACTCGACTCTACTTACAAGTCACAGAAACGTCAGCGTGAACAGCCACGGTGGAGTCCAGGTGTTCTGCTGTACAGGTGTACCTTCCAGAGTTTTCTGCCGTCACATTTCTGATGATGAGTGTGGATGATCCGGTGCCATCCTGCAGCTCAGTGTCAGAACCAAGAGAAGTCCAAATGATACGAGACGGAGGAAAACTGTCCACACTGCAGGTCAGGTTCAGAATGTCTCCTCTAGAAGGAGATGTTTTCCCAGTGATCACAGCTGTTTTCAGATCTGCCAAAGAAAAGAAAAATAAAGATTTTTAAATGAGAGAAACGACATTAAATCCTTATTAAATGATGAGTTTGAGTCATTATATAAGCCGCTCATAACAGCAGACAGTATCTAAGAACTATTCAATGACATTCAAGTTGAATCACTGCATCAAACTATGAATCGTTTCTTATTTATTCAACGATGATTCAATGAGAAGAGAAAATGTGAAAATTTCTAAAAACGATTTCTAAAAAATTCCAGTTGATGTGTTAAATTTCTGCTACCACTAGATGGCACTAAAGTCTAAAAATAAAAGTACATTCACATACACAAAAGCTCTTACAGATGACACTTTTTATTGAATATTAAACGTCTGGTTGGAGTCTGAAGGGAAAAATAACTCTGGTTTATGCAGCAGGCTGAAGTTCTATCATTAGAATCAAATATGAAAATTGGGCTGCAAGTAGTTCACGCTGCTGCCTCACAGCAAGAAGGTTCCTGGTTCAGATCCCCAAACAGACAGAAACCTTTTCTATATGGAGTCTGCATGTTCTCCCCATGTATGAGTGGGTACCATAGACCAGTGTTTCTCAAATTGTGGTCCCCGGTGTCTCCTAGTGCAGTGGTTTCAAAGTGGGGTAAAGGGGTAAAAATAGAACCAAATTATTTTTATTTTTCTATTTTATTATTCTTTTTATATAACCATTCGTCCTAAACGTACAACACGTAAACTACCGTAATTGTCAGATTCTCAAGTTTCCGACTGTACTTAACCACACCTCGTGTGACAGTTCCAATTTGGGCATGACGATGTCCTCATCTTTGTTGTCTGGCGGTTTGCGCCTGTTATCAAGCTGCTAGCTAGCACAAAATGGAAAAGTTTTTGACAGGAAAAAGACAGAAGGAGCAGTCCAACAGCCCTGCCGTGGAGGATTCTGCTGGCCAACTAAAATTCAAAAACATGAGGCAGCATATGTTAAGTATGGCTTTACAGCCATACAGAAAAATGGGCATGATTGCCTGAAATACGTCCTATGTCTGGAGACCCTCTCAAACGAGTGTTTAAAATCTTCAGACTTCAACGTCACTTGATACAAAAACACCCGACAGACCGAAGAAACAGTCGACTTCTTTAGATATAAAGAAGAGTATTTGGTCAGGCAATCTGCTGCATTCACACAGCGAGCCACCTTGGTCGAGTGGACCCTGAAAGCATCAATTTTAGCCTCATATCACACACCAAAAAAATATGAATAAAATCTGTTGGTTTGTAAAGGGAGCGAATGCTGTTTGGGGGGCCTCGGCATGGTAAAGTTTGGGAACCCCTGTCCTAGTGTCATTAACAGTAAGTTTTTTTTAATGGAACAGTAATAAAAATTACTGGGACTGACAATAGTTTCCTTGACCCCCCCCCCAAAAAAGAAAACGGCCAAGCTAACGTTACTCAATAATGAGCCTACAGGCAAAATCATCCTGCATTGGTTGCTTAAGACAGGGACAGTAAAAGAAAATCAAATGAGGAAGAGAAAACCTCCAACACGGACCAGCAGAAGGTGCCGCAGTGAGATGATCCAACCGCCGTGAGCATTGTGGGCACCGTGGAAGCTAACGTTAGTGCAGTGCATACATCAGTTGCCTATCTGGGCTGCTGCTCAGAGGATAATTAGCTTGGTGGTCCGTGAAGTTTTGTTCGAAGGGGATAAGTGGTCCTTGGTCTGAAATAATTTGAGAAACACTGCTGTAGACTGCATGGACAGCGTGGCCCCGCCTTTGACTGCTGTAAGGTTTTGAAGCCATAATACCCCCGTCTGAGGCGCCGCCATCATAAAGTCTAATCACTTCTTAACTTAATAAAAAAAAAAGGAAAAATAAAAAACTACACAAGAACAGCAGCTGTCAATCATTGTTAAACCAGTTACTCCCTGGTTGACTTCTAAAAATAAATTCAACAACAAGCCCGTCCTTTGAAAGGAACGGCTCCTCGAGATCCGGCTCCCTTTAAAGAGCCATACATCCCATCGCTAATGGACATCTCATGAGAAGAAACAGACAAATTATAAACATCCGCCATCTTTAAAACAGACTAAAAGGTGAGGTAGTCCGGCCGTTAGAGGCTGTAATGTTGGGGTCTACTGCCATTAAATTTAACGCTCTGTTGGGGTGTTAACCCGGCTCATACATACCACTAATCATTTCTTTTTTTTTTTCCACCATTTGTATGAACGGTCAGTTTTCATCGCTAATGTCTGAGTGTAGATGTGAGTGTGTGTGAATGGTTGTCTGTCTCTAAATGTTAGCTCCGTGATCGACTGGCGACCTGTCCGGGATGTATGCAGCCTTTTGCTCAATGATTGCAGGGATAGGCTCCGCCCCCACATGACCCAACAGGAAACAAACGTTTAAGATGATGGATGCAAGCTAGGATTGTCTCTCATGTATGAGGAGGTGTTGGGGTTGTGTAACCTCGTTCGTCTACTGACGAGAAAAAGAAACGTGATACCTTTGCTGAACACTAGATGGCACTAAAGTCAGTTTAAAGTAAAGCTGAGAAATTATCTTGTCGCTCATCTTGTCTGATGTCAGGAAAGAGAAGCGTGTAAGTTTGTTGGCACACACTTACATCTCACTTTGACTTTGACTTCTTCCTTCAGGATGTTGTTCAGATGTTTGGCCGTGCAGACGTACAGTCCTGAATCCTTCCAGGTCACGTTAGAGAGAGAAACCGTCACCTCTCCGATTCCTTCCTGCAGGTAGCTTTCAGTTTGGTTCTCCTGGATGGTTGAAGTGTCGTTTCGCAGATCTGCTTCTGTTCCATTTTGCATGTTTTGATCGGGGAGTTTGGTCCATGTGAGGAGGGATGGAGGGAAACTCTCAACGCTGCAGCTCAGATTCAGAGTCTCACCTTCCCTCACAGGTGTGTTCACAGAGACTTTAACTTCCTTTACATCTGGAAGACAAACATATATTCACTCTATCACTGAAACAAAGATATCAAATCCTTCAGACGTTAAAGCTAAATTTTTGCTGCTCACAGTTAACATTCAGCGTCACCGTCTCTTCTGTAGAGGTGATGTTATTGAAGCCGACCTTACAGGTAACATCAGTCCCATGATGCTCAGCTGAGGGAGTAAAGGTCAAAGTTGAACTGTGTCTTTGTTCAATGGCAGACAGCTTCTCTGTTTCAGTGTTTCCTGTGATGCTGGACTCATTCTGTCCTCCTCCTCTCCACATCCAGGTGATCTCAGGAGCAGATCCAGAGCAGAGACCAGGAGCAGTGCAGCTCAGTGTGGCCTGCTGTCCCTCTGTCAGAGGAGGAACCATCACTGTGGGCTTCTGGGTCAGATCTGATGGGACAGAGAGAGATCACCAGTTAGGTGAGCTACCTGATATCATAATTACTTCAGTTGAGCTTAAATACACTGAAATCTGATCATCATAAGGAAGGAGTGATTGAGGAATAACTGCAGTTCCTCAGGTTACCACTAGAGGTCAACAAATACCAAAAACTACTTCATACAGTGACTCAGCTTTGAACTGTAATGATAGCGCCATCTTCATACCTTTAACAGTGACGTTTGCTCTTAAAGGATACTGGAACCCATCAGACCCAACACTCAGAACTCTGAGCTGGTAGGATCCAGAGTCTGAGGCTGTGAGGTCGTTGATGATGATGCTGCAGTTCCTCTGATCGATGTCCGGCTCCAGGAGTGCGACTTTGCCTCTGAACCCAGATTGAACTTTTCTGCTGTTCCTGCTGAATATCACATCTACGCTGCCACATTTAGATTTAGATGGCTCACATTTGAACCAAACAATACTTCTGGGAGTGAAACTTGAACCGGTGGTGAAAGAGCACGGTATGACAGCACAGAGTCCAGCTTCTGCTCTTATTTCTCCGTCTCTCAGAGTTACACAGAATTCATCTTTGCAGAACGTTCTTCTTTCCAGAGATGCTCCTGACGACAGTACGACACAAAAAAAAAAACAGGGCGTTGGAATTACAAATGATACTGTGTTTCATATAAAGGGCAGAAAGATCAGATAAACCACAACAGACGTTTAAAGTCTTTGACGTTCTCCTTCAGCTCTGAAATCTTAGATTAAGAAAATCTTTGACTTTAACTTTAATTTGCAGCTCAGCCGATTGGTAGAGCACTATGGAGTTAAATTAGTCCCAAAACCTCACAAACACAAAAACTGTGTTCACGGCAGCATGAGCACCAACAGGTGATTTTGCGCGGTCCAGGGCGAGTGATGCTGTCCTCTTTCCTGGGCTCCTCGCCGCATCTATGATGGAGATCTATGGTCATAAACAGCATCAACAGTGCCACCTGCTGTTGTGGCGTGCACATTGCAGAACATTGCTCGAGTCGTGTGCTGGCGTTCATGAATAAATCTAAGTCCTGCGGATGCGGATCAGAACGGTACATGACCTGGTAGAATCATGTCAAAACTGTTTCTCCTACTAGCAGATTTTTTTCTCCTACTTGCAGATTTTTTTTGAACTCGAGAAGAAAAAATTTAATCTTGAACAATATTTTTTTTTGTACTTGAAAGATTTTATTTTTGCGCCTCAAGGATATTTTCATTTAAGTGAAAATACATTTTTCTGTATTTGTGAAGCAAGATGTATTTGTTGGAGAGACGTTTTTTTTTTTCCATTCATCAAACTAAATACATTAGTTGTGAATTATGTTTTGCTTTTGCAAATCACACTAAGTTTGTTTTCAAATCACTGGCCGCAAATAAAACACAGTTTTTGTGAGGTTTTGGCACTAATTTAACTCCATAGAGCACTTTTTGGGGTCTTGTTGAAATCTCACTGAAAAACGTTAAATTCAGTAAAACCTGGTTGAAAATTTTTTCTAGATTTTGTGGTTTCTGATTTTTCCCTTAAACATAAAAAATACAAAAAAATAATCTTGATTTATTTGTATTTGTTTTCTTTTTGGATGTTACCTCGAAAAGGTTAAACATCAAATAGACTTCATGTTGCTCCTCACATTTAAAAGGCGAAAGTTAAAGGGTTAAGTAACTTTTTCGAGTGTAAGCCAATAAGCTGCTGGCTTGAAGGTGAAATTGAAGTTGAAACTATTCTTATTTTTAATAATTGATGACGTCTGATCATCTATTGTAGGAAATATTTCATATACACACCCGTGTCTGCGCTGCCGTCCTTCACAGAGACAAGCAGAGCGGCCCATATAAGGACATACATCCTGTGTTGGTTTTTGAGACGGTCGGTCTCTCCCTCTGTGGAGCAGATCTTACACAGTGCAGTAAACATGAAGGAACTGGACAGAAGTGAAACACACAGCAGACGTCAGTCCCAAATACGGGAAGTTGAACATTGAGTTGTTCTATAGTTGCAAGTTTGATATTTTTTATCCAAGAGTTTGAGATGGAATCAATCTAAAAACTTCCAGCTTCCATTAAAAATCCCAAAATGAAATCCAAAACATCCTCCAGTTTTGTTTTCCTCTTCTTTTTAACTTCCTGTCTCTCGCTCCTGCTCTCTTTTCGTTCTGAGTTTCTGCTTTGACCTGACATTTTTCATTTTTTTTCTATCAAAAGATTTCAGGAAGTTTCTTCGGACACCTCTGAGCTTTGGTTCTCTTCTTCTAAAATCACAGAAAGCACAGTTTATATATTTACCCTTTATCAAAAATTTGTATTTTTGACATTCAAAAAAATCCTCTGCATATTTTTGGTTTACTTTTGTTCAGTTGTTTTGTAGTTTATGCTTTTTAAAACCTCTTCGACAACAATAATCTGTAGGACTTCATCGGCTTTAGACCCTCAAACGGTCAAATGATTTCACTCCCTGAGAAAAGTTCAGCCTGTCGTTTGTTCTCTTTTACGAAAATTCTGTCGAATAAAATCTAAAAGTAGTTTTTAAACTGGGTTTAAGTGAGAATGAATCAATTCCACAGCAACAAAATCTTAATTTAAGCATATTAAAAAGTTGTCTGTTACCTCTGTCTGTCCGTCTCCTGTGTGTGTGTTTTGTTCTCTTCCCGTTCCCACTCTGAGCTGAACAGTTTCACTTTTCTATTTCTCCTTTTTTTTATTTGGAGGATTTAAGGAAGTTTCCTCAGAAGCTGCTGAGCTGTGTTTCTCCTCTCCTGAGACTGACAGGCTTTAACACACTTCTGATTTCAGAAAATACCAAATGTGTTTGTTAGCCTATCAAAAACTAGCCACACCAAAATTAAAACCAAACATCCATTCTTAAACAGGTTTGTTTGTCTCATCTTTTCCCTCTTTCTGATCTAATTAATCCAATCTGATGCACCCTGCAGTGTAATGTCCCTCCTCAGGAACCATAGCTCCAGGGTCACGTCTGCACATCCTTCTTTTATTTCACTTTATTTCAGAATACAAACGCACTGATGCACACGGCTCAGCTGATTTTTTTCCTGATTACAATAAATAATAACAAATACAATAACAAATAAATATTTGTTGATTCACAACAGTCACAGGAATAAAGAAAGAAAGAGGAATCAGGGTAAATATCAGTCTGTCTCATAACCAGCTAAAAAACCCTTACAGGAGCTTTAAGTTATTTCACCTCATAAACACTTGAGGATGACAAAGATTTTGCTGTTATTTATCTTCATCACCTCCTCAGGAAGTATTTATGGATGGACAGTAAGGTTGCAAAAAAAATATATATATATTTTATTTTATTTTATTTTATTTATTTTTACTTGATATTAACTTGTATGAGGTTTTCTAAAGTGATCTCAGCTAAACTAAATAATTAAATGCAAATTTAACTGTGTATCATGAATCACGTGCCATCATTTCCCAGCACATTTGATCCTCATCAGTCTCTGCTTCATGAGCCTGAGACCACAGTCCTGGATTTGGAGTCTAGAAGTCCAGTCAAGGTGAGTTTCTGTGGCTGTACTAAGGTAAATATCTTCGATGGTACGGTTTTACTTTAAGTAATGGACACATTTTAAGCCAAACTAACAAATACTCATCAAAATGTGTAGATTTTTCAGAGGCTAGCTAGTTAGCTAGCCAGTTTTCTGTTAGTTTAGCCAGATTAGACCACCAACTGACAGACATCAGTAATTAGCCTTGTAGTGAGCTAACATTGGTTAATAAATGAATTGTAATGATAGCTAGCTAACTTAACTTTGTAAACCCTGCACTGAATTATGTTAGCTCACCCAACTTACCAAACTAGAAAGAAAATATATTTCTATCAGCTCCTGATCTTAAGTTAAATACGTAGCCTATGTTGCTAGCTAGCTAGCATGGGTTATGAATACCAGCTTTCATCTACCTGTTTAATGGAAATAGAGGACAGTGGGTTGCATTTCATGAAAGAAACTTTTAAATTTCTACAGTTCCAAATACTGATGAGTGTTATTTATAAATGTTGTATCAGGAATATTTGCATTTATGTTTCCTTATGAGTGTTTATTCCTATTTCTTACCATTAACATCTGTCTGCAAAAATAGTATTCAGGCAAAGATTTGACTCCATAACTGAAGAGAAAGATCAATATTTAATTTCCAACACATAACTTTAAAAAAATCTGCTGAGAGCTGCAACAGAGTGAAATATTTGCTTAAAGAAATAAGATTCACATTTGAATTTCACTTAATAATGAAGTGTATTTATAGATTTATTGCTGACACTCAAGCTAAATTTTTTCCTGCGTCTTGGATTAAAGCTTTAGAAAAATAATAGAAAGTAAATGTGAACGTGTTAACAAGAGAAATTCTTCACAGTGAACATGTGCTTTAATAATAAAAAAAAAAAAGTAAAATAAAAAGTATGAACAGCTCACTTTAAATACTGAAGTAGATCACTGAGTTACATGTTAAACATGTTTCAGACCCTAAAGAGGAACTGGACTTTATAAACACTCTCTCACTGCACTCAGAGGAAGCTGACTCTGGTTAGTTCACAGATTGGCAGATCACGTCGTACTCTGGAGATTGATCTGCTTTCATCATGTACATGTAAGTCCTGTCCTTCTGGTCTGGGTTCAGTGTTTTTCTTTTGGTCCTTTTGAAACAAAAAAACAAAAGTCAGAAATGATAAAAAATGTGTAAAACTCTTTGAATTTAAGTATATAATGAGATTTTAGTACCATACCAGAGAAACACCACACAGATGACCAGCACAGCAATCACGGTGAGAGACACAGCAGCAGCAACAACAACAGCCCAGAGCAGCAGTGATGGTGGTCCATGAGAATATGCTTTAAGAAAAAAAAAGCACTTTTAAAGTTTTTATTTGTCATAAACACAAACTTCAGGTAATGCTGAAACAGCTCTGTGGTCGCAGTGATCATTCTTCTGAAGAGGACGAGCAAAAAACCCTCCAACAAGCTAACATGACACACGCTGAAGTGACATGTCATTACCGGACGACTGGAGAAATTTCTGAATGAAAAAAAAATAAAACAACAAAGAATATAAACAGAAACTTCCCTCATCTGTCTGTAAAAGTTGTTTTTATTCTCCGCTTCAAACTGATAAAGCCTGAAGTCAGTTATAAAAACACCAGTTTAGTTTTCCAGTCAAAGGAGACACGCCAACCCCCGACGAAGACTGTCACACTGACTGTCAATAAGATCCTCTCACTGCGAACCACTTAAAAAAAAAAAAAAAAAAAAAAATCAGTGTTTATTGGTTCAATCGTGCTTCTTCTGTTAAAAAAAAGAAAAAAGAAAAATACATAAAAAAAAATATTATAAAAAAGAACCAAAAACTATTATCATCAGATTAACTGTTTAAAAAAAAAAAAACATTATCTAATCTAGTACTGATGCACTTTGGGTAAAATGACTGCTGACACTTACCCTCCTCCTCCATGTCTTTTTTCGTTACACTTTTCATGCCGACCTCGAGGTCCTCTTTAACGTCTCCAAACTCATTTCTGCTGACACATGTAACAGTGGTGGAGCTGAGATCTTTGACTGATGCAGTAACGAAGCTGACTGTGTTTTTTGACACACTTGTAGAGAGAGAGTAAACGGTTCGATTCCTCAGGAGCGGCCATTCGATGGTGGGTAAAGGAAACCCCTTACTGACACACACACAGGTCAGGACCTCTGACTGAAGCTCACATGCAGAGCTGTTTAAGATTCTTGGTTTCACTGCAAATAAACAAAATAAACAATAACTAAACCACAGCAGTCAGCTGACACCATCACAAAATCTGTTAAAGAGGAAACTTTCTCACTTGTCACAGTTACTGCAGTGCGAGCTGTTCGGTTGGTGATCAGGTGTGAAGCTGTGCAGATGTACTTTCCAACATCTTCAGCTGTCATGGAAGGGATGATGAGTTCAGCTGTTCTGGAGTCTTCTTTCAGGGTTTTGTTGGAGCCGAGTTTCGTCCACGTGACGACAGACGGAGGGAAACTGTCAGCGCTGCAGCTCAGATTTAGAGCATCACCCAGTTTAACAGCTCTCTCTCCTCTGATGACAGGATCCTTTACGTCTTTAAGACAGAAATGAAGACATGAATTAAAATCTGTCTGAATGAAACACTGAAAAAAGATGCTCAACCTGTAGTTAAAGTAGAATATTCACAGACTCACTCCACCAAGTTTAAGAAGCTGAAGTTACAAAGCTTCAGACGATCACAGGTAAGTTTCAGGACGTCTAAACTGAACTAAATGATCAAAGATCAGTGTAAAGAGTTACTTACAGACCACATTCAGAGTCTTTGTTTTCTCTGTTGAGATGTTGTTTTTAAAGCTGACTTTACAGCTGATGTTGGCGCCGTGATGCTCAGCTGAGGGAGTAAAGGTCAAAGTTGAACTGTGTCTTTGTTCAATGGCAGACAGCTTCTCTGTTTCAGTGTTTCCTGTGATGCTGGACTCATTCTGTCCTCCTCCTCTCCACATCCAGGTGATCTCAGGAGCAGATCCAGAGCAGAGACCAGGAGCAGTGCAGCTCAGTGTGGCCTGCTGTCCCTCTGTCAGAGGAGGAACCATCACTGTGGGCTTCTGGGTCAGATCTGGGGGAAAAAAAAGAAAAAAAAAAAGGTGTAGTTGCAACATTTTACCCACAGAGGTCAGTAAATGATCTTTATTACTTCAAGTCTTTACAAGTTTTTTTTGCCCAAAAAAGTTCAGTTTGTTTGTGCTGGATTTGTTTTGGCTCGTCATACCTTTAACAGAGAGAAAGGCTTTGTTTTGAATGAATGAAAATCCGCTTGTTCCCTCAACTCTGAGCTGATAAAATCCAGAGTCAGACTCTCTGAGGTCGTTGATGATGATGCTGCAGTTTTTCTGATTCACATCAGGCTCCAACAGAGACACTCTGTCTTTGAACTCAGTCTTAGCTACTTTACTGCGAACACTGGAGGTAAATATCACAGCTTTCTCTTTTTTTGTTTTGTCCCACTGGGACCAGATTATTTTTTTGGTTGTGAAGTCGGGATCAGTGCTGAACAAACAGGGTATCACAGCACAGAGTCCAGCCTCTGCTGTTATTTCTCCTTCCATTAGAGTGATGCAGAAATTACCCTGTTGGCATGTTTTCGTTAAAGATGATGAACCTGTTTTTGAAAACAGAGAGAAACAGGGACAGAAAAACAGTTTATTTTTATAACCATGGTTGGACTGATTCTGTTTCTTCGGTGCATCAGCTTCACTGTGTTTCACGCAGCTGTCGTCAGCAGCATTTTAAAAAAAAAAAAAAACGGACCAACTAAATGATCTTTAAATAGTTAAAAATCAGCCGTCAATGCTGTGAATCATAACATATTAAAAACCATACCTTTTAGACTCATTTATCATGACATATTATAGGATTTGGACTTTCATAAACGTACATACCTGTATTTGCTTTGCTGCTACACACAGAAAAAAGCAGAGACACCAAGATGAGGACAAGCATCCTTTTTTTTTATTTGAGAGACGATCTCTACGTGCACGGAGAAAGATCGACCTTCAGGGACAAAAAAAAAACAAAACATCAGAATCAAATTTATTGTCAAGTAGTTTTTACAGCAGGAGGAATTTGTCTTGGTCTGTTGGTGCAACAGCTAAAAAAACAGAATAATATCAAGAATAAAGAGAAGAAAAGTACCTCTGTCTGTCTGTCTGTCTGTCTGTCTTCTCCTCCTGTTCTCGGTGATCTCTGCTGAGCGTCTCTGCGTTGAAATGACTCGTCCTCCTCTTCATCCTCTTCTTGTTCTCCTTCCCTCTTCACACTTGAACAAGTTTCCAGGAAGTACCTTCACGCTGCCGACTCTCATTTCAATGCAAAAGAGAAAAACTCAAATCTTCTATAATCATATTCCAGCGACAGAAATCTTTGTCATGATGTGTGACTTGAAATCTTGAAGTGAGTGAAGTCTTGATTTTATGTTTTTTTAAAAACTTTTGTGAGGTAGAAACTTTGAGGAAGAGGAAGTTCTGTTCATACCTTAAAATAGTCACTTCAGCTCAAGAAACCAGTGTTTGACCTACAAAGCATCCCTCCAGTGAAAACCTGAGAGCCTGAGTGAGGATGATTTAAATGACTGGATATTATTTCATTTCTTTCTTTTGTGTTCAATCAATCAATCAAACTTTATTTATAGAGCACATTTTATATGCAAAGTGGTAACATAAGCTGCTTAATTAAAAAAATAAATAAATAAAATAAGATCCCCCCGAACACAAACCCATGACCCCCCCGTGCATTCAAGGTGCACAACATAACTGAAAAATGTGCTGACGAACTGAGGAAACACGATGAGGAAACACTTATTTATTTATTTATCTTATTTAGGAAACACTGAAAGTAGAATCACATTAAAACTTAAGATAAGAGAATAAATGAACCAAATTAAAGGACATCAACAGGACAATGAAAAACTGCAGAGATACTAAATAATAAATAATAATAAAAATGCACAGATGCAAAGTCTCAGGTAGTCGTCGGTTCAAGGCTTCTCTTCCTTTGCTCTCTGTAACATCTTCCTCTTCACACTTTGAGGTGCAAGATATCAGATTAGAGAAATGGTTGGACCAAGTTGTTATCTTTATCAGCCAGCAGACATGGTGACACACCTTCTTCTTCTTTACTGTCCACTTCCTCAGGTGGACAAAAATGTCTGAACCAAATTTTGTCACAATCAAACCCAAACGTTGACCTCAAACTGGAGGAGGAGGAGGAGGAGGAGGAGGAGGAGGAGGAGGAGGAGGAGTCAGTAAAAAAACAAACTGACACCCAGACGACCCAGAAAGAAAATAAAGAGGCAGAAAATGTTCCCGTATCTGTTCTTTTCTACCTGACAATATATGTGAAAGACAGTACCATGCATTTCCAGAGGGTGGTGCTGTTGTAGTAGCAGAGAAATGAGTATAGAAATGTGTTGGGAGTTGGACTTTGTTAATGTATGTGAAATTTAAAGCAGATTGGCCCTTATATGAAGGAGTTACAATAACTTCCTGGTTCATGGCAAGACATCAGAGTTTGACAGAGTCTCAACTGCTCACACTGAGGGGTAAGTCTGTTTCCCAGAGATCTAATAACTAATATCCAGTCTTCCTCAGACATCATAAACTAGGTTATATTAATAAGTTTCAGAGATCATGATCAGATATGCTAAAGGATAAATAATTAATAAATAATCTAACAATGACGCGTTTTAGCGGTAAAGTGATCCGTGTGCTTCTAAACAGAGGGGTCAGGTTTCCTTCATGTGAAAGTGTTTGTTAAACAGGTTAAAGACACAGACGAAGCTCTGTTACTGTTTTTATTTGATTAGAGTTATTACAGCGCACATGTGCAGACACACAAACAGCTGTTCGAGCTGACTGACAGATGATCCAGAGGTGATCAGCTGATGCCAATATCACTAAAACATGTCGCTTCATATGATGCTCCGGAGGAGAGGAAGACTCATTTCTCTTAAACTGAATCTCCTTGTCTCCTTGTCTCCTCTCTTCATTTCCTTACATCTCTCCAATGCATCTCTGGTGGGAGGGATTAAGATGCAAGTGGAGGAAGGAAGGAAGGATGGAACTTTGGCGCTTTGAGGCGCACCCACAGTCAGAGGGTTAAAGTGTCCATGCACACTTTTGCAGTGACACATTTTGATCGTGTCTCTGCAGAGATTGGTGGTCCTCTTTTTGATTTGTGGTTTCAGAACCACGAACGCCTTTGAACCCAACATCCCGGGATGAACAAAGAAGCCCTCCAGTGAAAATCTGAGAGCATCATGTGCCTACATAGATGAGCCTGAGTGTGCATGATACCTGCAGATTAAACCTGACAGTGTTTGTGTTCATTGGAGTCCTTTCATTTCTGAACGCTGCCTCTTAAAAAACATTAAAGTTTAAAAGTTAACTGTCTGAAATCTTCAGCAGAGAGGACAGAGGTGTCCTCCCCTCAACAGTGTTTTCAAAAACAATCCAACATTATTTCATAACACCGCTTTCTCATCTGATCTGATCTTAAAACTGATCTTCAAGCAACTCAACCGTCAGACGTGGTCTTCCAACCTCATCCATTATGTCCTTCACGTTGGAGTACACTTCCTTCAGGTCTTCTTCTGGTACTTTTATCTCCTCATCCTCCTCCATCATCACTTCCTCCTCTTCCTCTTCTCCCTCTAGTACATCATCTTTACTTTGCTCTTTTCCTTTTATCTTAATTTCAGCGTACTCCGTCTCTGTTGTCTCTTGCTTCTTCACCGTCCTCCTTTTCAGCACTGAGAAATCGATGCTGGTGTACAGAACGTCATCTGGTCCACTGTCCAGATCCAGGGCTGGTTTCTCCTCTGCTTCAGCCGCTCCTCTTTCTGTTACCTCTTGGTCGTAGGTGTGATCATCTTTTTGTCCAGCGTCAATCTGTCAGGTTCAACATAAAGTTAAAGAAGTTAGTGTATGAGGATTTTACAACCCCTAACATCATTTAAACACTTTAAAAGCCAGTCTACACTGATTTGGATCAGCCCACAAAGACCCCTGATTCTTTGACCCCTGGTTTGTTGAGCATCTCACCTGTTTGGATGGTTCTGAGGTTGGTGGACCCACAAATGGGTCTGACACGACCCCATGAAGCCTGATCAACAGTGAGTATGCCCTCAGTTCTGGCTCTATCTTAGAATTCATCTGTACAGGTGAGGTATTTTACAGGTGAGGCTGTCAGTTGTCTTTATTAGGGGCCAAGCTCGACCGCAGGTGCAGTGATGGCCCTCTTGAAACCTTAAGATTATTATTCTGTCTGCGCCTTTAACCCCAAATTTCATGCTTTCATCTTGAGATAAATGCGAACGCACGTAGCCACAAAATTTAGTCATGGTTAAAAATTCATGATTCCACTGCTTTCATGATGACATGTGCTTCAGAGTGCCCCCTAGGTAAGCTACTTTGGGCTAAAGGCCTTACATTTTCTTTTTTTTTCTTTCCTTTTTTTTTTCGCACAACTATCATGCCAAGAGGTACAAAAAAACTCTTCCAACCACAGGAAATTCAAAACAGGAAATTGGAGTTAAGATTTTGACAATTTATGTACAAACTTGCCCACAGTTTCTTTTCTCAGATCATCTTGGAATTAACAATCTGTATACTGGACATATTGACAAATAAAAGTTATCAAAGAATTTTTCACAACTCGGTGGCTGCAGCCACAAATGACCTCAAAGGTTAATTTTTTTTCACTTTTTTACTGTCTTTTGTGCTCAGAAATAACTTTTTATTTCAATCATCAATGATCAGGTCATGCCCTTGGGTAAAGGGGGTGTCTATGGTGTAGCGTCAAACTCTGATGTCTTGCCATGAACCAGGAAGTTATTGTAACTCCTTCATATAAGGTCCAATCTGCTTCAAATTTTACATACGTGAACAAAGTCCACCTCGCAACACATTTGAATACTCATTTCTCTGCTATTACAACAGCGCCACCCTCTGGAAATGCATGGTACAGTCTTTCACATATATTGTCCAATCTGTACAAAATTTTAAACACATGATCTCAGTCCCTCTCTCGACTCATAAACACATATATTAGGAGGATGAGAACAGCGCCACCTTTTGGACACAAGTGATATTTGGTCCCATAAACACTTTGAAACTAGCTTCAAATCATTCACATTTTGGTACAAAGCAGTACTGCAACATACTCTTGCTTAAAATTACCCATGTATGCTTGCTGTAGGGGCCAGACCTCATCTACATACATGGCTTTTTGCTGAGGCAGAGCTTACTGCACATGCAGAGGCTGCAACATGCCCAGACTAGCAAACAGGGGCAGAGGACTCACTTATCACTGCTCGCAGCTTTAAATTAGTTTTTTTAATGTATTTGATTTCCTGTCTAATTTTGTTGATCTATTCTGTGTATCTT
Source organism: Labroides dimidiatus (assembly GCA_030710495.1). Classification (NCBI taxonomy): domain Eukaryota; kingdom Metazoa; phylum Chordata; class Actinopteri; order Labriformes; family Labridae; genus Labroides; species Labroides dimidiatus. Next base: position 4,895,715 of record CM061148.1, read on the forward strand.
GTCTTGTTTCTTCCTTGTCTGTATTCAGTCTTTCTTGTTTTTTATCCTGTGTATCAGTACAATCTGGGGGTTTTTTTTGTTGTTGTTTTGTTTTGTTTTGTTTTTTTGTTTGTTTTTTTGGTAGTTCTTGCTCCCTGTGTGTCTGGTTCAGCTTTACTTCCTGTTCTTATGTACATTTCCCTCCACTCTGATTAGTCTCGTTAGTTTCACCTGCGTCCTGTGTTCACACCTGTTGTTCATTACCAGGTTTGTGAAAGAGGGGGCTTAAAAAAATAAATCTTGAGTCTAATCTTTACTTTTTTTTTATTTCCTCTTGGTCTGAGACCAGTTTGCCTTGTGAGACTCTATCATTGGTTAATACCCCTGCTAACACAGCTCTCGGCTTTATTACAAAATTTAAACACCTCCACCTTCGTTAGGTGAGGATTCAAGAAACTCTCAAAAGAAGGGACTCAAGTATCTTGAGGTCTTGTTCATGAGTCAGCAGAACTGTGAGTGTTGGAGTGGACCAATTAGGTGAAGAGGTTTTTATTTACCAGTTGATCTACGTTCAAACCCTCACTGATGGTCAGGAGCTTTGAGTAGTGAGAGAGCAGCAGTGAAGGGCCAAGCCTGACCTTTTATGAACTGGAAACTTATTTTTCCTGATGTAAATATTAAAATTAACAGATCAGTGAATCTGATTACCAGAGGAGCCGTTTGGCTGGTCATCATCTCTAAAGTCTTATCCAGATTTCCAGAGCTCCTCTGTCTTTTTCTGTTAAAAAAAGAGGGGAAAAAGTTTCAATGTGTGTAAAAGAAGATTTCAGATTAATAACATGAACTATAAGTTACAATTAATATCAAACCTCTTGCATTTTGTTGCCAGGAAACACAGGACAGCTGACAGAAGTAAGCCAAGAAAGAAGGCGACGATGACTTCCAGCCATGACACATTTTTTAAAACCCCGGACTGATCTGCTTAAAGAGAGACGAGGAAACTTCACATGTTGATCTGAACATGCGTACACATGAGGCTGCGGTTCAGCAGCTTAACATCCACACACAAAGGTCTGAGGAGTCTGTAGTTTTTACAGAAGCTGTGTGGTAACATCATTTACCTTCTTTTAGCGACATGTTGCTTTGGATGCTGAGGCTTTCTGTGACTCCTCCGCTTTCATTGCTGCTCACACACTCAGCAGAGGTGTTGCCGTGCTCTTTCACAGTCAGAGTGATGGTGCTGTTGACCGTATGGTCTGTCACCGTGGTAACAACAGAGTACTGCGTGTGGCTCTCCAACAGTGGCCATTTGATGGTCGGTAAAGGAAAACCTTCACTGAGACACACACAAGTCAAGAGCTGCGACTGAATCTCACATCCAGAGTTTTTAAAGATGCTGGGACACCCTGCGAACACACGAGCAGAATCACAGCATCACTGAACCGCTGCCGCTGGAGTCAGATCTGAACATGAAGAGACGACTCGACTCTACTTACAAGTCACAGAGACGTCAGCGTGAACAGCCACAGTGGAGTCCAGGTGTTCTGCTGTACAGGTGTACCTTCCAGAGTTTTCTGCCGTCACATTTCTGATGATGAGTGTGGATGATCCGGTGCCATCCTGCAGCTCAGTGTCAGAACCAAGAAAAGTCCAAATGATACGAGACGGAGGAAAACTGTCCACGCTGCAGGTCAGGTTCAGAGTGTCTCCTCTGGTAGGAGATGTTTTCCCAGTGATCACAGCTGTTTTCAGATCTGCCAAAGAAGATGTCAACAAAATCTTCAGAGTCAGGAAGAAAAACAGAGATTTTAAAGTGAGAGAAACGACATTAAATCCTTATTAAATGATGAGTTTGAGTCATTATATAAGCCACTTATAACAGCAGACAGTATCTAAGAACTATTCAATGACATTCAAGTTGACTCACTGCATCAAACTATGAATCGTTTCTTATTTATTCAACTATGATTCAATGAGAAGAGAAAATGTGAAAATTTCTAAAAACTGTTTCTAAAAAATTCCAGTTGATGTGTTAAATTTCTGATACCACTAGATGGCACTAAAATCTAAAAATAAAAGTACATTCACATACACCTAAGCTCTTACAGATGACACTTTTTATTGAATATTAACTGTCTGGTTGGTGTCTGAAGGGAAAAATAACTCTGGTTTATGCAGCGGGCTGAAGTGCTGTCATTAGAATCAAATATGAAAATTGGGCTGCAAGTAGTTCACGCTGCTGCCTCACAGCAAGAAGGTTCCTGGTTCAGATCCCAACAGGCAGAAACCTTTTCTATATGGAGTCTGCGTGTTCTCCCCATGCATGAGTGGGTTCCCCCCACATCCAGTTATTACCATAGACTAGTGTTTCTCAAACCACTAATGGTCCGCCAGTGTCTTCTAGTGGTCTGCCTTGACAGTGGGTAATTTTTTATTTATTTTTTATGGAACATTCATCCATCCATCCATCTTCTATACCCCTTATCCTATGCAGGATCGCGGGTGGCTGGAGCCTATCCCAGCTGGCTTCGGGCATGAGGCCGGGTACACCCTGGACTGGTTGCCTGTCAATCGCAGGGCTGACATATAGAGACAGACAAACTTTCACACACACACCAACGGGGAACTTAGAATCACCAGTTACCAGTGAGCATGTTTTTGGACTGTGGGAGGAAGCCACAGTACCTGGAGGGAACCCACCCATGTACGGGAAGAACAAGCAAACTGTACACAGGGGATACGGGATTACACAGGGATTCCAACCAGCAACCTTCTTGCTGTGAAGCAACAGCACGAACAGCTGTGCTACCGTGCAGCCTGAATTGAAAATTTAAAAAAAAGAAATGGCTGGAACTGGCAATAGTTTCCTTGAAATCCCCCCAAAAGAAAACAGTCAAGCTAATGTTACTCCATTAATGAGCCTACAGGCAAAATCATCCTGCATTGGTTACTTAAGACGGAGACGGTAAAAGAAAATCAAATGAGGAAGAGAAAACCTCCAACACGGACCAGCAGAAGGTGCCGCAGTGAGATGATTCAACCGCAGTGAGCATTGTGGACACCGTGGAAGCTAACGTTAGTGCAGTACATACATCAGTTGCTTATCTGGGCTGCTGCTCAGAGGATAATTAGCTTGGTGGTCCGTGAAGTTTTGTTCGGAGGGGATAAGTGGTCCTTGTTCTGAAATAATTTGAGAAACAATGCGGTAGACTGAATGGACAGCGTGGCCCCGCCTTCGACTGCTGTACGGTTTTGAAGCCAAAATACCCCCGTCTGAGGCGCCGCCATCATAAAGTCTAATCACTTCTTAACTTAATAAAAAAAAAAAGCAAAAATAAAAAACTACACAAGAACAGCAGCTGTCAGTTATTGTTAAACCAGTTACTCCCTGGTTGACTTCTAAAAATAAATTCAACAACAAGCCCGTCTTTGAAAGGAACGGCTCCTCGAGCTCCGGCTCCCTTTAAAGAGCCATACATCCCTTCGCTAATGGACATTTAATGAGAAGAAACAGACAAAATATAAACATCCGCCATCTTTAAAACAGACTAACAGGTGAGGTAGTCCGGCCATTAGAGGCTGTAATGTTGGGGTCTACTGCCATTAAATTTAACGCTCTGTTGGGGTGTTAACCCGGCTCATACATACCACTAATCATTTCTTTTTTTTTTCCACCATTTGTATGAACGGTCAGTTTTCATCGCTAATGTCTGAGTGTAGATGTGAGTGTGTGTGAATGGTCGTCTGTCTCTAAATGTTAGCTCCGTGATCGACTGGCGACCTGTCCGGGATGTATGCAGCCTTTTGCTCAATGATTGCAGGGATAGGCTCCGCCCCCACATGACCCAACAGGAAACAAACGTTTAAGATGATGGATGCAAGCTAGGATTGTCTCTCATGTATGAGGAGGTGTTGGGGTTGTGTAACCTCATTCGTCTACTGACGAGAAAAAGAAACGTGATACCTTTGCTGAACACTAGATGGCACTAAAGTCAGTTTAAAGTAAAGCTGAGAAATGATCTTGTCGCTCATCTTGTCTGATGTCAGGAAAGAGAAGCGTGTAAGTTTGTTGGCACACACTTACATCTCACTTTGACTTTGACTTCTTCCTTCAGGATGTTGTTCAGATGTTTGGCCGTGCAGACGTACAGTCCTGAATCCTTCCAGGTCACGTTAGAGAGAGAAACCGTCACCTCTCCGATTCCTTCCTGCAGGTAGCTTTCAGTTTGGTTCTCCTGGATGGTTGAAGTGTCGTTTCGCAGATCTGCTTCTGTTCCATTTTGCATGTTTTGATCGGGGAGTTTGGTCCATGTGAGAAGAGATGGAGGGAAACTCTCAACGCTGCAGCTCAGATTCAGAGTCTCACCTTCCCTCACAGGTGTGTTCACAGAGACTTTAACTTCCTTTACATCTGGAAGACAAACATATATTCACTCTATCACTGAAACAAAGATATCAAATCCTTCAGACGTTAAAGCTAAATTTTTGCTGCTCACAGTTAACATTCAGCGTCACCGTCTCCTCTGTAGAGGTGATGTTGTTGAAGCCGACCTTACAGGTAACATCAGTCCCATGATGCTCAGCTGAGGGAGTAAAGGTCAAAGTTGAACTGTGTCTTTGTTTAATCGCAGACAGCTTCTCTGTTTCAGTGTTTCCTGTGATGCTGGACTCATTCTGTCCTCCTCCTCTCCACATCCAGGTGATCTCAGGAGCAGATCCAGAGCAGAGACCAGGAGCCGTGCAGCTCAGTGTGGCCTGCTGTCCCTCTGTCAGAGGAGGAACCATCACTGTGGGCTTCTGGGTCAGATCTGATGGGACAGAGAGAGATCACCAGTTAGGTGAGCTACCTGATATCATAATTACTTCAGTTGAGCTTAAATACACTGAAATCTGATCATCATAAGGAAGGAGTGATTGAGGAATAACTGCAGTTCCTCAGGTTACCACTAGAGGTCAACAAATACCAAAAACTACTTCATACAGTGACTCAGCTTTGAACTGTAATGATAGCGCCATCTTCATACCTTTGATAGAGACGTTTGCTCTTAAAGGATACTGGAACCCATCAGACCCAACACTCAGAACTCTGAGCTGGTAGTATCCAGAGTCTGAGGCTGTGAGGTCGTTGATGATGATGCTGCAGTCCCTCTGATCGATGTCCGGCTCCAGGAGTGCGACTCTGCCTCTGAACCCAGATTGAACTTTTCTGCTGTTCCTGCTGAATATCACATCTACGCTGCCACATTTAGATTTAGATGGCTCACATTTGAACCAAACAATACTTCTGGGAGTGAAACTTGAGCTGGTGGTGAAAGAGCACGGTATGACAACGCAGAGTCCAGCTTCTGCTCTTATTTCTCCGTCTCTCAGAGTTACACAGAATTCATCTTTGCAGAACGTTCTTCTTTCCAGAGATGCTCCTGACGACAGTACGACACAAAAAATCAGGGTGTTTGAATTACAGCGATGCTTCAACTTCAAGAAATCAGTTAAAAAAGCAGCATCTCAAAACAAATGATGCTGTTTTTCATGTAAATGTCAGAAAGATCAGATAAACCACGACAGACATTTAAAGTCTTTGACGTTCTCCTTCAGCTCTGAAATCTTCTCATATCTCATTGAAAAATGTTAAACTTAGTAAAACCTGGTTGAAATATTTTTTCTAAATTTTGTGGTTTCTGATTTTTCCCTTAAACATAAAAAATACAAAAAAATAATCCTTATTTATTTCGATTTGTTTTCTTTCTTGGATGTTACCTTGAAAAGGTTAAACATCAAATAGACTTCATGTTGCTCCTCACATTTAAAAGGTGAAAGTTAAAGGGTTAACTAACTTTTTCAAGTGTAAGCCAATAAGCTGCTGGCTTGAAGGTGAAATTGAAGTTGAAACTATTTTTATTTTTAATAATTGATGACATCTGATCATCTATAGTAGGAAATATTTCATATACACACCCGTGTCTGCGCTGCCGTCCTTCACAGAGACAAGCAGAGCGGCCCATATAAGGACATACATCCTGTGTTGGTTTTTGAGACAGTCGGTCTCTCCCTCTGTGGAGCAGATCTTACACAGTGCAGTAAACATGAAGGAACTGGACAGAAATGAAACACACAGCAGACGTCAGTCCCAAATGAAGTTGAACATTAAGTTGTTCTACAGTTGCAAGTTTGACATTTTTTATCCCAGAGTTTAAGAAGGAATCAATCTAAAAACTTCCAGCTTCCATTAAAAATCCCAAAATGAAATCCAAAACTTCCTCCAGTTTTGTTTTCCTCTTCTTTTTAAGTTCCTGTCTCTCGCTCCTGCTCTCTTTTTGTTCTGAGTTTCTGCTTTGACCTGACATTTTTCTTTTTTTTTCTATCAAAAGATTTCAGGAAGTTTCTCTGGACACCTCTGAGCTTTGGTTCCCTTCTTCTAAAAACACAGAAAGCACAGTTTATATATTTACCCTTTATCAAAAATTTGTATTTTTGACATTCAAAAAAATCCTCTGCATATTTTTGGTTTACTTTTGTTCAGTTGTTTTGTAGTTTATGCTTTTTAAAACCTCTTCGACAACAATAATCTGTAGGACTTCATCGGCTTTAGACCCTCAAACGGTCAAATGATTTCACTCCCTGAGAAAAGTTCAGCCTGTCGTTTGTTCTCTTTTACGAAAATTCTGTCGAATAAAATCTAAAAGTAGTTTTTAAACTGGGTTTAAGTGAGAATGAATCAATTCCACAGCAACAAAATCTTAATTTAAGCATATTAAAAAGTCGTCTGTTACCTCTGTCTGTCCGTCTCCTGTGTGTGTGTTTTGTTCTCTTCCCGTTCCCACTCTGAGCTGAACAGTTTCACTTTTCTATTTCTCCTTTTTTTTTATTTGGAGGATTTAAGGAAGTTTCCTCAGAAGCTGCTGAGCTGTGTTTCTCCTCTCCTGAGACTGACAGGCTTTAACACACTTCTAATTTCAGAAAATACCAAATGTGTTTGTTAGCCTATCAATAACTAGCCACACCAAAATTAAAACCAAACATCCATTCTTAAACAGGTTTGTTTGTCTCATCTTTTCCCTCTTTCTGATCTAATTAATCCAATCTGATGCACCCTGCAGTGTAATGTCCCTCCTCAGGAACCATAGCTCCAGGGTCACGTCTGTACGTCCTTCTTTTATTTCACTTTATTTCAGAATACATACGCATTGATGCACGCGGCTCAGCTGATTTTTTCCTGATTACAATAAATAATAACAAATACAATACAAATAAATATTTGTTGATTCACAACAGTCACAGGAATAAAGAAAGAAAGAGGAATCAGGGTAAATATCAGTCCGTCTCATAACCAGCTAAAAAACCCTTACAGGAGCTTTAAGTTATTTCACCTCATAAACACTTGAGGATGACAAAGATTTTACTGTTATTTATCTTCATCACCTCCTCAGGAAGTATTTATGGATGGACAGTAAGGTTGCAAAAAAAAATATATATATATATTTTATTTTATTTTATTTATTTTTACTTGATATTAACTTGTATGAGGTTTTCTAAAGTGATCTCAGCTAAACTAAATAATTAAATGCAAATTTAACTGTGTATCATGAATCACGTGCCATCATTTCCCAGCACATTTGATCCTCATCAGTCTCTGCTTCATGAGCCTGAGACCACAGTCCTGGATTTGGAGTCTAGAAGTCCAGTCAAGGTGAGTTTCTGTGGCTGTACTAAGGTAAATATCTTCGATGGTACGGTTTTACTTTAAGTAATGGACACATTTTAAGCCAAACTAACAAATACTCATCAAAATGTGTAGTTTTTTCAGAGGCTAGCTAGTTAGCTAGCCATTTTTCTGTTAGTTTAGCCAGATTAGACCACCAACTGACAGACATCAGTAATTAGCCTTGTAGTGAGCTAACATTGGTTAATAAATGAATTGTAATGATAGCTAGCTAACTTAACTTTGTAAACCCTGCACTGAATTATGTTAGCTCACCCAACTTACCAAACTAGAAAGAAAATATATTTCTATCAGCTCCTGATCTTAAGTTAAATACGTAGCCTATGTTGCTAGCTAGCTAGCATGGGTTATGAATACCAGCTTTCATCTACCTGTTTAATGGAAATAGAGGACAGTGGGTTGCATTTCATGAAAGAAACTTTTAAATTTCTACAGTTCCAAATACTGATGAGTGTTATTTATAAATGTTGTATCAGGAATATTTGCATTTATGTTTCCTTATGAGTGTTTATTCCTATTTCTTACCATTAACATCTGTCTGCAAAAATAGTATTCAGGCAAAGATTTGACTCCATAACTGAAGAGAATGATCAATATTTAATTTCCAACACATAACTTTAAAAAAATCTGCTGAGAGCTGCAACAGAGTGAAATATTTGCTTAAAGAAATAAGATTCACATTTGAATTTCACTTAATAATGAAGTGTATTTATAGATTTATTGCTGACACTCAAGCTAAATTTTTTCCTGCGTCTTGGATTAAAGCTTTAGAAAAATAATAGAAAGTAAATGTGAACGTGTTAACAAGAGAAATTCTTCACAGTGAACATGTGCTTTAATAATAAAAAAAAAAGTAAAATAAAAAGTATGAACAGCTCACTTTAAATACTGAAGTAGATCACTGAGTTACATGTTAAACATGTTTCAGACCCTAAAGAGGAACTGGACTTTATAAACACTCTCTCACTGCACTCAGAGGAAGCTGACTCTGGTTAGTTCACAGATTGGCAGATCACGTCGTACTCTGGAGATTGATCTGCTTTCATCATGTACATGTAAGTCCTGTCCTTCTGGTCTGGGTTCAGTGTTTTTCTTTTGGTCCTTTTGAAACAAAAAAACAAAAGTCAGAAATGATAAAAAATGTGTAAAACTCTTTGAATTTAAGTATAAAATGAGATTGTAGTACCGTACCAGAGAAACACCACACAGATGACCAGCACAGCAATCACGGTGAGAGACACAGCAGCAGCAACAACAACAGCCCAGAGCAGCAGTGATGGTGGTCCATGAGAATATGCTTTAAGAAAAAAAAAGCACTTTTAAAGTTTTTATTTGTCATAAACACAAACTTCAGGTAATGCTGAAACAGCTCTGTGGTCGCAGTGATCATTCTTCTGAAGAGGACGAGCAAAAAACCCTCCAACAAGCTAACATGACACACCCTGAAGTGACATGTCATTACCGGACGACTGGAGAAATTTCTGAATGAAAAAAAAAATAAAACAACAAAGAATATAAACAGAAACTTCCCTCATCTGTCTGTAAAAGTTGTTTTTATTCTCCGCTTCAAACTGATAAAGCCTGAAGTCAGTTATAAAAACACCAGTTTAGTTTTCCAGTCAAAGGAGACACGCCAACCCCCGACGAAGACTGTCACACTGACTGTCAATAAGATCCTCTCACTGCGAACCACTTAAAAAAAAAAATAAAAAAAAAATCAGTGTTTATTGGTTCAATCGTGCTTCTTCTGTTAAAAAAAAGAAAAAAGAAAAATACATAAAAAAAAATATTATAAAAAAGAACCAAAAACTATTATCATCAGATTAACTGTTTAAAAAAAAAAAAAACATTATCTAATCTAGTACTGATGCACTTTGGGTAAAATGACTGCTGACACTTACCCTCCTCCTCCATGTCTTTTTTCGTTACACTTTTCATGCCGACCTCGAGGTCCTCTTTAACGTCTCCAAACTCATTTCTGCTGACACATGTAACAGTGGTGGAGCTGAGATCTTTGACTGATGCAGTAACGAAGCTGACTGTGTTTTTTGACACACTTGTAGAGAGAGAGTAATGGGTTTGATTCCTCAGGAGCGGCCATTCGATGCTGGGTAAAGGAAACCCCTTACTGACACACACACAGGTCAGGACCTCTGACTGAAGCTCACATGCAGAGCTGTTTAAGATTCTTGGTTTCACTGCAAATAAACAAAATAATAATAACTAAACCACAGCAGTCAGCTGACACCATCACAAAATCTGTTAAAGAGGAAACTTTCTCACCTCTCTGAGTTACTTCAGTGCGAGCTGTTCGGTTGGTGATCAGGTGTGAAGCTGTGCAGATGTACTTTCCAACATCTTCAGCTGTCATGGAAGGGATGATGAGTTTGGCTGTTCTGGAGTCTTCTTTCAGGGTTTTGTTGGAGCCGAGTTTCGTCCATGTGACGACAGACGGAGGGAAACTGTCAGCGCTACAGCTCAGATTTAGAGCATCACCCAGTTTAACAGCTCTCTCTCCTCTGATGACAGGATCCTTTACGTCTTTAAGACAGAAATGAAGACATGGATTAAAATCTGTCTGAATGTAACACTGAAAAAAAGATGCTCAACCTGTAGGTAAAGTAGAATATTCACAGACTCACTCCACCAAGTTTGAGAAGCTGAAGTTACAAAGCTTCAGACGATCACAGGTAAGTTTCAGGACGTCCAAACTGAACTAAATGATCTGATCAAACATTTAGCAAAGTAAATCAAAGATCAGTGTAAAGAGTTACTTACAGACCACATTCAGAGTCTCTGTTTTCTCTGTAGAGGTGATGTTATTGAAGCCAACCTTACAGGTAACATCAGTCCCATGATGCTCAGCTGAGGGAGTAAAGGTCAAAGTTGAACTGTGTCTTTGTTTAATCGCAGACAGCTTCTCTGTTTCAGTGTTTCCTGTGATGCTGGACTCATTCTGTCCTCCTCCTCTCCACATCCAGGTGATCTCAGGAGCAGATCCAGAGCAGAGACCAGGAGCAGTGCAGCTCAGTGTGGCCTGCTGTCCCTCTGTCAGAGGAGGAACCATCACTGTGGGCTTCTGGGTCAGATCTGATGAGATAGAGAGAGATCCATGAGTGGAGGCGTTAGTGAAACTTAACGTTTGTATGTGCTACGTTTGTCGTGGCTTTTCATACCTTTGACAGAGAGAACGGCTTGTTGAGGCAAGACCAGTACAGTCCTCAGTAAAATCATGGTTCCCTCAATTCTGGGCTGATAAAATCCAGAGTCAGACTCTCTGAGGTGGTTGATGATGATGCTGCAGTTCCCCCGACTCACATCAGGCTCCAACAGAGACACTCTGTCTTTAAATCCAGACTTAACTACTTCTCTGGGATCATTGGAGCTGAATATCACGTCTGAACCACCACATCTCGTGTTTGGTGTTTCACACTGGGACCAGATTATTTTTTTGGTCGTAAAGTTGGGATCAGTGGTGAACAAACAGGGTATCACAGCACAGAGTCCAGCCTCTGCTGTTATTTCTCCTTCTCTCAGAGCGATACAGAAGTTAACATGTTGGCACGTTTTCTTTAAGGCTGATGAATCTGTTCATAAAAACAGAGAAAGAAACAGGGACAGAAAAAAAACGAGTTTTTATAATCATCATAAGATTGTTTCTGTTTTTCTTTAGACTGACATGATACAGCTTTAAACAACTGTTGGCAACAGCACCCAGCAAACTACTGATCAACTAAATGATCTTAGGGTAAATCCTGGATTTATATATCACCTTTCAAGGAACCCAATGCTGCTTTACAATGGTTCAAAGATAACTACAAATTCAAGATTGTTGAATAAATCATTAGATGTTGTAAATAATAAGAATAAAATCTCTTAATTGGTGCGTTCATCATGATAAACAGCTGTGGCCTATGCCAGTGACTCTCAAAGTGGGGTCTCAGGACCCCCAAGGGTCTGTGAACCATAGTTTGGGGTTACAACTTAAAAATGACTGTAAAAGTGTGCTACATCATTAAATATCACACAAACCAGGATCTCTTGCACCGATAAAAACAGCTTCTTTTTTCCAATACTCCAAACCAGTTTAGTTTTGCCATGAGATCAATTCTGATATAATCGTGACATGTCTGTGACTTAATAGGAAAAATGTCTCACCTGGAGAGGGGTCCTAAAAAGATTAAGGACTTCCTGTCCTATGTAAACAAAATTTTGTCCTGCATAAACCTGCTGCATACAGAATCAATCAATCAATCAATACATACAATTTTATTTATAAAGCACTTTTCATACCTAAAATGGTAACACAAAGTGCTTAACAAACAGAAAAAACAACAAGATAAGTTTCCCCCCAGCCACACCCAAAACCACAGATCAGCACAAAAACCTCCACCCTTGCCCCCCCACAACCCAAACACACAAACCCACACCCCCGGTGCATTAAAAGCACACAACGTAATCAAAATATGTGCTGATGAACTGAGGAAACGCCATCCGAGGAAACACTGAAGGTAGAATTAGATGTTAAAACTTAGGATAAGAAAATAAATTAACCAAGTTATAAGATATAAATAGGACAATGTAATACTACAGAGATACATACTAAATAATTATTATAATAATAATGTACAGATAATAAGATAATTAAGTAAATAAATAAAAGATAAAGATTAAGATAAATAAATAAATAAAAAAAAACAGTTTTTAGGTTGCTTTTAAAAATGTTGAAGCTCTGTGCAGCCCGCAGGTCTTCAGGCAGGCTGTTCCACAGACGTGGGACGTAATATTTAAAAGCTGCCTCATCGTTGGTCTTTGTTTCCACTTTAGGTACGGATAAAAGAACCTTAAAATCCATTCTAAAAGACACTGGCAGCCAATGTAGAGACAGAGAATGACATTATTGTCTAAGTAAATCATTTCTCTGTTTTGAATGACTATTGAATAACATTTAAAGTACTGACAAAAGTAAAAGACGTTCATGTGAACGCACATACCTGTATCTGCCTCGATGCCACTCACAAGAAAAAGCAGAGATACCGCGATGAGAAGAAGCATCCTTTTTTATTTTTGTTGTTGTTGACAGTTGATCTCTAAGTCCACAGAGAAAATGGATTCTTCAGATGCAAAAACACATGAAACATAAGAGACTTTAAAAGTAGATAAACATCCTCCATGGCTCACATTGAACTGAACACAGAACATTAAGCTAATGATCAACTAATCACAAACAAAATCTTCTCTGGAGTGAGACGGCTGAACAGCTGAGAGGACTTTTTGTGTTTTTCATGTCAAACTGTAAATATTCAGCTCCTCCGTGTTTTTCTTTAAGGCTTTTACACAACGGGTACAAAACAACTGTTACCCTTAAAAAAGTGTAAAAGCTTTAGTTTAGTTTATTAGCCAGCGGACTCAGTTGTTAGCCTTGATGCTAGAAATTCCAGTTGGGGTTGGTTGTCACACACACACACACACACACACACACACACACACACACATATATATATATATATATATATATATATATATATATATATATATATATATATATATATATATATATATATATGTTATATACAGCAGGCTGGTCCAAAGATGTTTCCTTTTCACTTTCATTGATTGTTTTGTGTCAAGATCATAGACTGTATATAGAATGGACAGTGTGGCTCCGCCTTTTACCGCCTTACATGGGAGCCGCCATTGTGCAGCCAGAGTCTGAGCAGTAGAGACTTACGAGAAACTCTGGGAAAATCTGAGTGGAAGCGGGTGACAAAAATATGTATATTTTTTTCTTTTGACAGTCTAATCTCTTCTTAACTCTCCTTCCTGATGCATTTTATTATTCCCGGGAAAAGGTTACAAGAATGGCAGCTGTCAATCATCGTTTAACGAGACGTAAAACCCTGTTTTTAATCTCTAATAATTAACGAAAAATAAACTTTTCAGAAAAAAGAGGAACTGAACACAATGCAGCCCAATAATATCTTATTATCATCACAGCATACGGATGTGAAAAACATTTCTACGAGGTGTAATAATTTTCAAAGTTTAACCACAGCCCATCTGGAATGAATAGAGAGGCGAAGTTTTTGACCTATACTACAGCCAGCCACCAGGGGGAGCAGTTTTTGTAGCAACCTAAGTTTGAGCCGAGCGAAATGACGTTCATTTTTTTTTTTTACAGTCTATGGTCAAGATGCATTAAGTTATGTATATGTCAATTGTTTGATAGATATTTACCTCTTTGTTACAATGAGTCTGAAAATGAGAGGGAAACACACTCCAAGCCAACACCTTAAGCTTCAGTTTACTGTAGGAATAACTACTGAAAGGTGTTTTAACGATGAGTAATTCACTGTAGAGTAAAAAGTGTTACAACTAACCCCGTTCTCCCCCAAGTCACTGAGTCTAAATATGTCCACACTGCAGGGCTGTAAGTCCATTAATTAATTAATTTAATTTTGGAACATTATTTGATACTCGTTCTTCTAAATTGCTCACTGAACAGTTTCAAAGAAGGTTTGAAGTAAAAATATTATACTTTAATTTATCTAAAAAAAAAATATATATATATATATATATATATATATATATATATATATATATATATATATATATATATATATAAAGATGTCTCCCTCAAAGCAAAATCTTCATTTTACCAACATCATACTTTTCAAGGAAGGACTTAGTGTGATTAAAATGTTCAGTTTTAAAATATTTACCTCTTTTTGTTGTGCTCTCTCCCGTCCTCGGTGATCTCTAGTGACAGTCTCCACTTCGTAATTAATCTTCCTCTGCAAAGTCTTTAGCAAACATCATGGCCATAAGGCCACATGCTTCTCTGTTAACTTCCTTTTCACACTTGGAGGTGCTAGATCACGTCAGTTTAGAGAAACAAACAGATCACTGTGTTATTTTTATCATTTAGCAAACATCGCTGCTTATTGAACACTTAATCAAAAACCAGTTTAATCTACAGATTTACCAGAAGTTAAAATAGCTTTGATGACAACTGACCATTCAGTGGTTTCATCTGAAGAAAGAAAATGTTCTCTGTCTTTTGAAGAAATCATTAAAAAGGAAAATAATTTTGATCTCTTTGCACAAAAAGAGGGATAATTATTAACAGGATTTTCACTGAAAGAAGGAAATATTTACAGTTCTCAGTTCTTCTATCACTCGACACAGCCGCTTTAATGCACAGGCTTACCTTGGCTGAAGCCCAGGGGCCTACCAAGGTAAGGGATCTGTTGATAAACTGGAAAAGTCACAATGTTTTGTTACCTGTCAAGATTTCTGTCAGTCATTTTATACTTCATGTACGTGGCTGCTGATTGATCCAAATTAACCTTTGGCTAAGACCCGCCCCGCTCCCCTAGGTTACTGTTGCTATGTCTACCTAGCTTTCCCCGCTTGAGTGACAGTTGAGCAACAGCTGGAAAATGACGGGGAAACAGAAATTTGAGAGCTGTGCTCACAAAAGAAAGGTTGTTGGCCAGAAAGAATCTCGGGAAAAAGAATTACTGAAGAGCATCCCAAAGCTCACGGGATTCTTCAAAGACCTGAAATGGATGGTTGTGGACCCACAAAAAGCTCAGCAACACAGTGGGCTAAATTTACAAAGACCTTACACCGTCCGGATGTTTGTTTGGCCGTGTGAGAATTTTATTAATATTAAAATGTGCAAACCTCTCCTTTGACTGTCTCAGCAGCAAATACAATAAAACAAAAACAGATAAACTGACAACCAGCCATCATGTGATTTGAGGCTTGTTCAATCTTTGAAGTTGTTAGATAGCATGCTAATAATTAGCATTCCACAAAATCGGTGCCACATAAACTTATTTTGAAGTTTACTGAAACAATAAATCTGATCTGACTTCCACATCTCCCTGAGTCAAGTAAACAAATCTGCAACAGGAGTCTCTCAGTCACTTCAGCTCCTCCAGGTGAAATATGTCTGTTCACCATCTCATCTATCCATCACGTTGGAGTATATTGCCTCATCCTCTCCTTCCTCCTCTTCTGGGACATCATCCTTTTTCTGTTCCTCCTCCTTTATTGTCACCTCCTCTTCTTTATCCTCCAACAGTTCACCTTTCGTCCCATTGTGGTTCTCTCTTTGCTCTTTTCCTTCCATCTTAATTTCAGCGTACTCCGTCTCTGTCGTCTCTTGCTTCTTTGCCGTCCTCCTTTTCAGCGCTGAGAAGTCGATGCTGGCGTACTGAACGTCTTTTGGTTCGCCGTCCACATCCAGGGCTGGTTTCTCCTCGGCCACAGCATCTCCTCCTTCTGTTACCTCTTGGTCGTAGGTGTGATCATCTTCAACTGCTTGACCGGCATCTATCTGTCAGGTGAGGCAAAACACTCTTTCATCAGTAACTTGGGTTGTTTCACTTTGTTTATAGCATCTTAATATAACAGTTTTAATTACCAGTGGATCCTCTTGGCTGGTCACCATCTCTAAAGTCTTATCCAAGTTTTCAGAGCCCCTCTGTCTTTTTCTAGGAACAAAAAAAAAAAAGATCAATATTTATATGAAAAATAAAATCTTAAACTGTTATTTCAATTAATATCATACCTTTTGCATTTTTTTCCAAGGAAACACAGAACAGCTGACAGAAGTAAGCCAAGAAAGAAGGCGACGATGACTTCCGGCCATGACACATTTTTTAAAACCCCGGACTGATCTGCTTAAAAAGAGACGAGGAAACTTCACATGTTGATCTGAACATGCGTACACATGAGGCTGTGGTTCAGCAGCTTAACATCCACACGCAAAGGTCTGAGGAGTCTGTAGTTTTTACAGAAGCTGTGTGGTAACATCATTTACCTTCTTTTTGAGACATGTTGCTTTGGATGCTGAGGCTTTCTGTGACTCCTCCGCTTTCATTGCTGCTCACACACTCAGCAGAGGTGTTGCCGTGCTCTTTCACAGTCAGAGTGATGGTGCTGTTGACCATATGGTCTGTCACCGTGGTAACGATGGAGTACTGAGCATGGCTCTCCAACAGCGGCCATTTGATGGTCGGTAAAGGAAAACCTTCACTGAGACACACACAAGTCAAGAGCTGCGACTGAATCTCACATCCAGAGTTTTTAAAGATGCTGGGACACCCTGCGAACACACGAGCAGAATCACAGCATCACTGAACCGCCGCCGCTGGAGTCAGATCTGAACATGAAGAGACGACTCGACTCTACTTACAAGTCACAGAGACGTCAGCGTGAACAGCCACGGTGGAGTCCAGGTGTTCTGCTGTACAGGTGTACCTTCCAGAGTTTTCTGCCGTCACATTTCTGATGATGAGTGTGGATGATCCGGTGCCATCCTGCAGCTCAGTGTCAGAACCAAGAGAAGTCCAAATGATACGAGACGGAGGAAAACTGTCCACGCTGCAGGTCAGGTTCAGAGTGTCTCCTCTGGTAGGAGATGTTTTCCCAGTGATCACAGCTGTTTTCAGATCTGCCAAAGAAGATGTCAACAAAATCTTCAGAGTCAGGAAGAAAAATAAAGATTTTAAAGTGAGAGAAACGACATTAAATCCTTATTAAATTATGAGTTTGAGTCATTATATAAGCCGGTTATAACAGCAGACAGTATCTAAGAACTATTTAATGACATTCAAGTTGTCTCACTGCATCAAACTATGAATCGTTTCTTATTTATTCAACTATGATTCAATGAGAAGAGAAAATGTGAAAATTTCTAAAAACTGTTTCTAAAAAATTCCAGTTGATGTGTTAAATTTCTTCTACCACTAGATGGCCCTAAAGTTTAAATGATATTTAAATGCCTTTCAAGTGTAAGGATTTAATATCCGCTGACTGAGGACTATCTGTTTGAAGGGATTGGAATCTTGGGCACACTTTCTTGATGACATGACTCTTAACAAGGCGTGTGTTTGTTTTGGAAAGGAATGGAGATCAGATCTTCTTTTTAACACTACTTTCATTGTTTTGCCTTTGTCTTTGCGAGGTAAGAGATTTATCAACAGTTATGCAGCTGTTGTTTAAAACAGAACAACGAGCAAACTTTGTCAGTTAATTCTGTAGTTTAGTAGCCGGCTATATTTAGTGATATACTTGCTGCCCAGTGCTGTGAGAACTATCTGTAAGCTAACGTGTATCGTTAGCGAATCCTTATGTGCTGTTCATCTTCCAATCAGAGCTAACGTAACCCCACTCCTCATTTTAATGACAGACTCTCAGGTTTGATCAGATCACTGCAGAATAACTGCTACATGTGGGTAAGAATGAACATCACAAACAGTTTTGCTGAGTTTTAGCCTTTAGCTCGTGATATAGCCTTGAGTTCGTGTTTAAGCATTTAGCTCGTGTTTAAGCCTATAGTCTGTATTTTAGCCTTTAGCCTGTGTTTTAGCCTTTAGCTCATGATTTAGCCTGTAGCCTGTGTTTTAGCCTTTAGCCCATGATTTAGCGTTTGGCTAGTGATTTAGCCTTTAGCCTGTGTTTTAGCCTTAAGCTTGTTTGAGCCTTTAGCTCGTGATTTAGCCTTTAGCTCATGATTTAGCCTTTAGCTCGTGGATTAACCTTTAGCTCGTGATTAAGCCTTTAGCCCGTGTTTTAGCCTTTAGCTCATGATTTAGCCTTTGGAAAGTGCTTTAGCCTTTAGTTCGTGATTTAGCCTTTAGCTCGTGATTTGGCCTTGAGCCTTGAATTAACCCTTAACTCATGGTTAAGCTCCTAGCCAATGCTCTCATGCTCCCGTTTAGCTTACTTCTGGTCTTCTGTCCTTCTTCTGTCTGTCAGTTCAGCTCCAGTCTCCACCATCACTACTAAATTAATTCTAGAAATCGTTCTCAGCAGAGAAAAACACAGATCTCTCTTCTCACTACTAAACCACTGGCATGGTGTTGTCATTGTGACTTCAACATGCTGTTAATTAATCCGGTCCCCATCAGGAAGCTAAGAGACAGCATTTAGAAATAATGCTAATTGGTGGTGATAATCTCATTTTAAATTATGAATTAAGATCAGGCAGATATCGAGAAGTGAGACTTTTACAAGATCTCTCAGAAAGTCCCAGAAGCATTGTAAAAGCTAATGCAAAATTGTGTACACGTGTTGGGATGCTTTGATCTTTTATTTGGCCTTTCTCTGATATAAACTAACTGTGTTTATCGTCTAATGATGAATAAAAAAAAAAACATGGTGCATTGGTTGCTACACACTTACATCTCACTTTGACTTTGACTTCTTCCTTCAGGATGTTGTTCAGATGTTTGGCCGTGCAGACGTACAGTCCTGAATCCTTCCAGGTCACGTTAGAGAGAGAAATCGTCACCTCTCCGATTCCTTCCTGCAGGTAGGTTTCAGTTTGGTTCTCCTGGATGGTTGAAGTGTCGTTTCGCAGATCTGCTTCTGTTCCATTTTGCACGTTTTGATCGGGGAGTTTTGTCCATGTGAGAAGAGATGGAGGGAAACTCTCAACGCTGCAGCTCAGATTCAGAGTCTCACCTTCCCTCACAGGTGTGTTCACAGAGACTTTAACTTCCTTTACATCTGGAAGACAAACATATATTCACTCTATCACTGAAACAAAGATATCAAATCCTTCAGACGTTAAAGCTAAATTTGTGCTGCTCACAGTTAACATTCAGCGTCACCGTCTCTTCTGTAGAGGTGATGTTATTGAAGCCGACCTTACAGGTAACATCAGTCCCATGATGCTCAGCTGAGGGAGTAAAGGTCAAAGTTGAACTGTGTCTTTGTTTAATCGCAGACAGATTCTCTGTGTCAGTGTTTCCTGTGGTGCTGGACTCATTCTGTCCTCCTCCTCTCCACATCCAGGTGATCTCAGGAGCAGATCCAGAGCAGAGACCAGGAGCAGTGCAGCTCAGTGTGGCCTGCTGTCCCTCTGTCAGAGGAGGAACCATCACTGTGGGCTTCTGGGTCAGAACTGATGAGAGAGAGAGAGATCAACAATTAGGTGAGCTACCTGATATCATAATTACTTCAGTTGATGTTTAAATACACTGATCATCAGAAGGAAGGAGTGATTGAGGAATGACTGCAGTTCCTCAGGTTACCACTAGAGGTCAACAGATACCAAAAACTACTTCATACAGTGACTCAGCTTCAAGGCACCGCCAAAGACACATTTTTTGTTCGTGTTTCATACCTTTAACAGAGATGGTTGCTTTTGCAGAATACTGGAACCTCTCTGGACTCCAATTATATTTTAAGCCATTAACTCTGAGCTGGTAGTATCCAGAGTCTGAGGCTGTGAGGTCGTTGATGATGATGCTGCAGTCCCTCTGATCGATGCCCGGCTCCAGTAGTGTGACTCTGCCTCTTAATCCAGACTGATCTGTACTGCTGAATATCATATCTGACTCCCTACATCTGAGATGATATGGCTCACATTTGAACCAGTCAATACTTTGGGGAGTGAAACTTGAGCTGGTGGTGAAAGAGCACGGTATGACAACGCAGAGTCCAGCTTCTGCTCTTATTGCTCCGTCTCTCAGAGTAATACAATAAGATCCTTGACAGAATCTTCTTACAGATAATTCACCTGTTAATAGGAAGCAAAGGATTAGTTCATACTTTTAAACATGTTTCTCTGTGAGATAAAAATTAATATACACACCCGAGTTTGCGCTGCCGTCCTTCACAGAGAAAAGCAGAGCGGCCCATATGAGGACAAACATCCTGCGTTGGTTTTTGAGACGGTCGGTCTCTCCCTCTGTGGAGCAGATTTTGCACAGTGCAGTAAACATGAAGGAACTGGACAGAAGTGAAACACACAGTTTGTTTTTCACCTTCCTCTGTTGACCCCGATCTCCTCCCTTCAACACGTTTCTCATCCAAACTGACACTTTTCACTTTTTCTGCTCCTTCCTTTTTTGTGCAACATCAAGATTTAAGGAAGTTTCATCAGACGGCACTCTGCTTTATTTCTCCTCTTGCGCCTTGAATCTTTTACACACAAATGTAATTTCAGAAAAGCCCCATGGGTGTAAAAAAACGTATCCTTAATTTTAGCTTCGACATTTTATCACTGAAGACTGTTTTGCCTGTTTTTAAATCAGAAGTGTAATATCCTTTTTGAAGCACCAAGCATCAGTCGTATGTCAAATGGGGCTAGCTCCACTCAAAACCAAAAAGTCTGAAAGTTATTAATTTAAAAAAAAAAAAATCTGTTAAATGATCTAAATGAATCTGATGTTTGTTGTGAGAGTTGTTTGACAACAGTTGTACATAAATCCCTGTCATACACGAAGATAGGATGTGTGGTGAGTCATTTTAAACCAAATGAATCAAACTGAGAGTAACCTCACAGTTCTTCCTCATTCCTAAAAGAAAAGCAGCTTCTCAGACGGAACTTCTGCATTAATCTGTTTTTATGGCTCCAATTTGTGCAATATCTGTTCTCAGCATGTTAGCATATGTAAATACACTGCCTGGCCAAAAAAAAAAAAAAAAAGTCGCCACCTGGATTTAACAAAGCAAATAGGTATGAGCCTCCTATTAGATAATTACTGCATGGGCGATTATCTTTCAGCTGGCAACAAGTTATTTAACCCCAACTGGTGCAATGAGTTGCTTCTCATTTCCTAAACAACCATGTCGAAAGACACATCCCGTGGTCGTGGAAAAGATGTTAGTCTGTTTGAGAAGGGTCAAATCATTGGCATGCATCAAGCAGAGAAAACATCTAAGGAGGTTGCAGAAACTACTAAAATTGGGTGAAGAACTGTCCAACGCATTATTAAAAACTGGAAGGATAGTGGGGACCCATCGTCTTCGAGGAAGAAATGTGGCCGGAAAAAAATCCTGAATGATCGTGATCGGCGATGACTTAAACGTGTGGTGAGATCAAATCGAAGAAAAACAACAGTAGAACTCAGGGCTATGTTTAATAGTGAAAGTAAGAGCATTTCCACACGCACAATGCGAAGGGAACTCAAGGGATTGGGACTGAACAGCTGTGTAGCCTTAAGAAAACCACTAATCAGTGAGGCTAACCAGAAAAAAAGGCTTCAGTTTGCTAGGGAGCTTAAAAATTGGACTCTGGAGCAATGGAAGAAGGTCATGTGGTCTGATGAGTCCAGATTTACCCTGTTCCAGAGTGAAGATGAAGTGATGCCCCCATCATGCCTTGTGCCTACTGTACAAGCCTGTGGGGGCAGTGTTATGATCTGGGGTTGCTGCAGTTGGTCAGGTCTAGGTTCAGCAACATTATGTGCTCAAAGAATGAGATCAGCTGACTACCTGAATATACTGAATGACCAGGTTATTCCATCAATGGATTTTTTCTTCCCTGATGACACGGGCATATTCCAAGATGACAATGCCAGGATTCATTGGGCTCAAATTGTGAAACACTGGTTCAGGGAGCGTGAGTCATCATCTTCACACATGGATTGGCCACCACAGAGTCCAGACCTTAACCCCATTGAGAATCTTTGGGATGTGCTGGAGAAGGCTTTGCGCAGCGG
Source organism: Labroides dimidiatus (assembly GCA_030710495.1). NCBI lineage: Eukaryota > Metazoa > Chordata > Actinopteri > Labriformes > Labridae > Labroides > Labroides dimidiatus. Next base: position 4,917,882 of record CM061148.1, read on the forward strand.
TCAGACTCTACCATCATCAATGCAAGATCTTGGGGAAAAATTAATGCAACACTGGATGGAAATAAATCTTGTGACATTGCAGAAGCTTATCAAAACAATGCCACAGCAAATGCGTGATGAAATATTAGCTTTTAGCTCGTGATTTAGCTTTTAGCCAGTGCTTTAGCCTTTAGTTTGTGATTTAGCCTTTAGCTCGTGATTTAGCCTTTAGGGCGTGGTTTAACCTTTAGCTCGTGATTAAGCCTTTAACCCGTGTTTTAGCCTTTAGTTTGTGATTTAGCTTTAAGCTCATGATTTCATTAGAGTGTATGACCTTTTTTTTGGCCAGGCAGTGTACTTCATGCTCTTATGGCAGAAATACAGAATACATGTTGAATGTAGCATCTGTAATGGTTATTGTACTGACTAGACTGCAGATAACAGGTTATTTAATTATTATTGCTATAAAAGCACATTTTGAAATATTAAATAAACATGAAGTAATTCCATCAGGCAGGTGAAAGCTGGACTGAAAATATATATATTTATATTCATGTGTTTATTTGAATCTGTTAAAACAAAAAAAGTAAAAATATACAAAGTGTTCAGGCAAAAAAATAAAAATGAATAAATAAAGAGACAACTCTATAATAGCTGATCATACCTTGTTGGAATGGGTGAAGGATGAAGTTAATAAACTTATCTAGTTCTACCCTTCTCTCAGCTCTATCGGTGTGGCTGATTTTGCTTTTTTTTTTTTTTTTTTTTTTAACATGTTTTTTAATCATGTTGATCCATACATTTCTTTAAAATAATAATAATAATAATAATAATAATAATAATAATAATAATAATAATAATAATAATAATAATACATTTTATTTAAAAGCGCCTTTCAGGACACCCAAGGTCGCTGTACAGAAAGTATAAAAAAGATACAGATATAGATAAAGACAACATACAGTACATTAAAAAATGAGGAAGGAGGTCCATGTGAAACAGTTTAAAAAGAGTAAGATTTTTGAACACACTTCCTAAAATTAAAGACCAAAATCATTGTGGATTTATTTTTTTATATATATATATATATAATGGTGTAAAAGGGATTGCAGAAAGTTTACTCAACAAAGACAAGCAACATGATCCTGATCGATTCTGTACCCTCTGTCTGAAAACCATGACTCCACTTATTCCGCGCCTAAATGTAGCAGCTCTGCTCGCTTTGTTAGTAAAAAAGCTGAACCATAAGAAAGGATTTCCACACTCTACCAGATCCAGGAAGCAGAGAGGCTCATAGACTGTCATTTTATTTCCCCCACAACCAGACACAAACCCATTAATCAGTTTAATAAAGTTTATGAACCGTACGGAAGTTTTCAGACTGAGACGACTGTCACAGTTCTGCTGAACAGGATGGAAAATTTACTGATGTTGTTTTTTAGGTCATTTTAGGTCCACACACAAGAATTTTCTAAATCTGAAGCGATTTTTTTTATCAGTTAGAGAGCCCACACATGGTGATTAAAAATCAGGCTTTCTCTCAACACATAAGCTCAACACAGCTCACCACACACAGAACCATTCTGTCCCACCACTGATCTAGAATCTCGTCCTCCAAGACAGAAATCTCACCTGACCAAACGTGATCTAACAAAAACATAGAAGAAGAAACACAGCAACACGTAGCAACAATCGGTAAACACAAAACCCAACATGGAAGAGGACATAGAAGAGGAAATGATGGTGGTTTTGGGACTATTTTAATGGAAAATTCCCAAACCAGAAAAACAACTGTGGAAATAATCCTGGAGACGGCAGGAACACGAACTTTCCTCACAAATTTTCTGTGTTAGGTCAGCCATGCTTGTTTTTGTTTACATCTGCTTCCTCGTTCTTCAGTTTGCAAGTAGCACAAAAAGAAATGGGCACATCTGAGAGCTAAAAAAAATGTTAAAGGCTAAGATAAACATGTATGTAATTATATATTTTATTTATTTGTTTGTTTATTTTTAATTAAAAGAAACAACAGTATAATATCGCTATTATTCATCTGCTATCTGCTCTGCTGTCTACTTATCGGTAACTGTCATTAAAAACTGAGGGGTAGTTTTAACCTCTTTAGTTCTGGCTAAAAGGATGACATCACTACACGGCTGAAGTTCAGTTGCAGCAACAATGGAAGCTCCACAGTTCTCGTCACAGATGTGAAAACAGGATGTTGCATTTTATTTGGTTATTCCAGAGTTGCTTTGTCATTTTTCTCCTGCTGCTTCGTGAACAACAAAGCAACAAATTGAGTCAGTACGTTGTTGACATCAATGTTTTCTCTCTATTTTTGGGTCATTTGGTTTAAAATCATTTTAAATTTCATTTTTTATAGTGTAGTAGACTGATACTAGTATATTTATACTACCTTTTTCATGATGTCAATTGGTTACACCAGTTGACATTTATCCTTAACACGTCTTTTCCTCTTTTGTCGAGAAATGAGATGCAGATGCATGAAAATTGATTCTCATTTATCCTTGTTTCACCTCAGAAAACAGCATCATCACAAAATATAAGGTGGTTTTTTTTTGTTTTTTGTCTTTCTTTTTATCAAAGACCTGCTGTATTTAACAAATGATGTCTCAGAGCCAAAGCAGAGAGATTAAAAGTCAGTGAGCAGCTCCAGACATTAAAGTTAAAAACCACTGACCATGCCAGAAATCTGGGTGTGATCATGGACTGAGACCTGAATTTTAACAAACACTTTAAGACAGTTACAAAGTTGGCGTGCTATCACTTAAAGAATGTGTGGATGATTAAAGGACTAATGTGTCAGCAGCTGGTTCAGGATGCTGCTGCTTGAGTCCTCACTAAGACAAAGAAAGTGGATCACATCAGCCCAGTTCTGCGGTCTTTACACTGGCTCCCTGTCTGTCAGAGGACAGATTTTAAAATACTTCTGCTGGTTTATAAAGCATTAAATGGTTTAGGGCCAAAATATATCAGAGATCTTCTGATCCAGTACGAACCATCAAGATCACTCAGGTCATCTGGATCAGGTCAACTTTCTGTCCCAAGAGTTAGAAGCAAACATGGAGAAGCAGCATTCGGCTTTTATGCTCCAAGTATCTGGAACAAACTTCCAGAAAATATCAGGTCTGCTGAAAATCTCAGCTCCTTTAAATCCAGGTTGAAGGCTCACCTTTTTACAGCTGCTTTTAATTAAACAAATCATTTTAATATCAATTTTCTTGCACACCTCTGCATTCTGCACTGACTTTTATCCTTCTTTTTTGCCATTTTACTTTCATTTATTTTTATTTTATTTTATTATTATTATTATTATAATTATTAGTATTATGATAAATAATAATAATAATAATAATTTATTTTATTTTTATTATTATTATTATTATTATGACAATTATTATTATTATTTTATTTTTTATTTTATTTGTATTATTATTATTATCATTATTATTGTTGTTGTTATTATTATAATTATTATTTTATTATTATTTTATTTTATTTTTTTATTATTATTTTTATTATTATTATAATAATTATTTTTTTATTATTTTTTTATTTTATTTTTTATTTTATTATTATAATTATTATTATTAATTTTTTTTTTTTTTTTTTTTTTTTTTTTGCTCTTTTAATTAATTTTTAAATTGTTTCTTTTAACATGTTTTGCCACTCATGAGCTAAATATTCTTATTTGTGACATTTGGTGAAGGAAAACCAAAACAAATCTGCAAATAAAAATGTCCTTTATTGTTCAAAACAGTGAATAAAAATGAGTTTAAATGAATACAGACACACTGTCCAACACTTATTACTTACCAATAATGAATTCTCATAAACTGTCAATTTGTCATTAACATTAATTTGTCTGGAACGTTCAGAAGTCAAGACAGGCCGTCATAAATGACTGTGATTAAACTGGGTTCACTGTGTATAACTAACAAAAACCACAGCCTAAATGTTGAATATGTTTAAATATTACTTCATCCGATCCAGCAGAATTTATTCAGTCTCTCTCTCTCTCCTCTCAGCGGAAGCTGACTCTGGTTAGTTCCGAGTTTGGCGGATCACGTCGTACTCGGGGGATCGGTCTGCTTTCTGCAGGGACATGTAAGTCCTGTCCTCCTGGTTTGATTTCACTGTTTTTCTTTTCTTCCTTTGGAGAGAGAGAAAAAAAAGATGATATGGTTAATTGTTTTTAAGTCCTAACTGAGTTAGCTGAGCTCAAAGCGAGGGTGAAGTGACATACCAGAGGAGCATCACGCTGATCACTAGGATGACGTTCAAAGTGAGGGAAAGAGCAGCGACAGTCCAGGGAAGCAGAGCCTTTTTCCAGAGATGATCTGTTATTAAAAATTACACAATGTTTACATGTGGATTTACAACTCAGTGATTTTTTAGTTACTTATGCAGTTTCACATGTAACAAGTAGATATAGTACCCTTTCAAATGATAAATAATCTGGTGCTTGTTATTAAGCGACACTACATTAACAGTGTTCAAGACTGAATTTGTGCACTATACAAGTTTTATTAATGACTGCAGTTCCCACTCTGATCAATAGATGGAGCCTTTGTGCTCAGTCTCTTTTTTAGCAGATTAATGGAAACCATGGATCCCTAAATCCTTGCTGATGATTAAAATCGATTTTGTTGCTTCGTTCTGAGACGCATGTCCAAAATCAGTTCTTTATTCACCCCTCAGTGGCCTTTCAAACAATGGAGATGTTTGGGGTTTTTTATTTTTAATTGGTGAGTACAGGTTGTACCTGAGGCACTCTGAAGGTTTGACAAATGAGTCGGTTGATGTCAAGTAGTGAGTTCTCAGACCAATCGATCATTCAGCCCTCCGGAAGTGTTTAAAGTATTTAAAGTTTTAATAAAAAATAAAAAAAAAAACTTACTGTCTGTTTTTAAAAAAATGGCTGAGGTCTGAATCACTAATTTCACAATCGGTGTTGCGGCTGTCTTTCATCATTTCAGCCGCTGAGGAAAGCTCCTCTTTTGTGACACGTTCAAAAGAGTCAAAAGAGTCCGTAATGCGTTTAAGGTGTTTATTCTCACAAAATCCAGAAATGACCGTCAACAAAAAATATTAGAGCCTCTATACATTCTTTTGTTCTAATTCCCGCCACCGCGCGTCAGTGCAAATGACGTCATTAATGCGTGACGTAAAACCTATGTAAGGAAACAGATCAAAATATATTGTAGCTTCTTATGGCAAGCCGTTTTAACATTTAAAAGCTGAGTTCGACTATCCGAAATTCGAATTTTGCCTAGGCGAAATGTGAGTTACAGATATCCATAATTCAATTTTGACTAGGCGAAATTCGAATTACAAATATCTTGAATTCAATTTTGCCTAGGCGAAATCACGTCACATTTGCCATTCATGTGTATAGGTGAAATTTAATTTTGGATATCCGTAAATACTTTTTTTAGATATCTTAAATTGAGGCGATTTAAAGATATCTGTAATTTGAATTCCGCCTAGGCGAAATTGAATTACAGATATCTTTAATTAAATTTTGCTTAGGCGAAATTAAATTACAGATATCTTAAATTAAATTTCGCCAAGGCGAAATTCATTTGTAGATATCTGTAATTCACATTTTGGATATCCGAAATTACGTTTTGGATATCCGCAATGAGTCATCCAATACACATGAATGGCAAATGTGACGTAATTTAACCTAGGCGAAATTGAATTCAAGATATCTGTAATTCGAATTTCGCCTAGTCAAAATTGAATTATGGATATCTGTAATTCACATTTCGCCTAGGCAAAATGCAATTACAGATATCTGAAATTCGAATTTCGGATAGTTGAGCTCAGCTTTTAAATGTTAAAACGGCTTGCCATAGCTTCTAAAATCTGCTCACTGTACAGGGGGTGAATGTTTATTTTAGGCTCACGAGCTCGTCCTATCAAAGGCACAGTTCATGTGACTGATGGGCGCCACATAGCGGTTAGTAAGGAGGCTTAAAGCCCCTGCCGACAATCGGCTTCATTATTCTGTATCAGGAACAGACGGGTGACGCCATGGGGACTGCGTCCATATTTTGTACACTCTACACATAAAACCCAAGGACACATATTTAGACCCTGGTACCTGTGGCAGAAACAAGGATGTCAAAAAATGTCTTTTAACGTCGTTTCCGTTATCTGCAACAGACGTTAAAGGACGTTTCGTACACTGATTTCTCCACCCTTGTTTAGTTTTTGTTTGCTGTGGACTGAAGGCAACTATCAGATCTGCTTTGGATCTATTGCTGTTGCTTTTCAATAGGTCAGAGAGTTAACAAGAACAACAGGGTCCAATCAAATCTGGTTTCACTTCAAAATAACGATCCATTCTCGCTGCTGTTACCGATTCGTTATGTTTACTCACCTGCTCCCTCTGAAATGATCATGGTGAGGCTCTTTTTCACTTCTCCAACTACATTGCTGCTGACACACTCAGCCGCCATGTTGCTGTGGTTGTTTACAGTCATGGTGAGGGTGCTGTTGACCGTGTGGTTTGCCATGCTGGTGGTGACAAAAGCTTCGGTGTGATTGGCCAGCAGTGACCATTTGATGGTGGGTGATGGAAACCCTTGACTGGTACACACACAGGTCAGGACCTCAGAGTGAACCCTACATTTCGAGCTGTGGAGGATCTTTGGATGTGCTGTGGACACACAAGCAGATTTTTAAGACCACTTTAATAACAGAAGAATAAAGCGCCGACGTGTTGGGCGTGAACTCACTGTTTACTTCCAGAGTCACTGTCTCTGCTGTAGAGACGTTCTTAAAGCTGACCCTGCAGGTGACCTCAGTGCTGTGGTGGATGGCGAACGACGGATTAAACGTTAAAGTTGAGGTGTGTCTTTGTGATACACGGCTCAAATGTTCAATCGTGAAATCAGTGATGTTCCCTCTGATGAAAGTATCGCCTCCTCCTCCTCCTCCTCCTCCTCCTCCTCTCCACATCCAGGTGATCTCAGGAGCAGATCCAGAGCAGAGACCAGGAGCAGTGCAGCTCAGTGTGGCTTGCTGTCCCTCTGTCAGAGGAGGAACCATCACTGTGGGCTTCTGGGTCAGATCTGATGGGACAGAGAGAGAGAGAGAGATCCACAATTAGGTGAGAAGGTCATTAAAAGATAATGGCATTTTAAATCAAATTAGGTTTTATAAAGTCTCCTTAATTTAAAAACCAGCTGCTAAAAACAGGATACTTTTTTTTTTTTACCAACTTGAACATATCAGTAGTGGTGTGTGATACGGCCGAATTTGGTATCGATTGGATACCGAGTAAATACAGGGCCAGTGTCGCTGATATTGATATTGATACTTTTTACATAGAAAAGCAGCTTGTTGAAATTAATCAAGATTAATAAACAACGACTAAAACTAATGTTTCTGTTCATGAATGAAAGTAAATAACTTATTTTATAATAAGAAAATAATAATGTGCTTCAACTTTTTGTTGCTTTGTTGTAAAATAGCACATTTAAATATTCATGGTTAGCAACTATTATTATATTTTAACATTAAATATGTAACTTTGATTAAAGAGCTGCACATACTGGTGGATTAACCATCACAGAAACAAATAAAAAAAAATATTCAGGAAATCAGTACCGTATTGGCCCGAATATAAGACGGGTTGTTTTTTTTTGCATTGAAATAAGACTGAAAAAGTGGGGGTCTAGACATTATACCCATTCACAACGCTAGATGGCACCAGATATCTTTAAAGCGAATGCTGAACTTAACTCCCCAGGCCAAAGCAAACCCCTGTCACGAAGAAGAAAAATGAAAAATAGCGGTAAGAAAGAAAAGAGAGAAGAGATAACAGAAAATGGAGAAACGTAGCGACAATCTGGAGAAAAGTTGGTTGAAGATCGGCCAGGTTAACCGGCAGCTGAGGAGAAGTTACGATGCAAACTTCAAGATGATGGTGATAAATGAGGCAGAGTCTTCAAACAATTGCAAAGCGGCTGTGAAATATGGTGTCACAGAGTGGAGAGCGCAAAAAGATCGCCTTAAAAAATGCTCACAGTCAGAGAAAAGCTTTCCGTGGACCTCAGAGCGGCCGCTTCCAAGAGCTCGACAGGGGGGTGTGCGCGTACGTGGACGAGAAACGAAAGGATTGGATGTCCATCAGCAGAGCTGTCATTCAGCTCAAGGCCGTGGAAATAGCCAAAGAGCGAAACATACCCACCGCTGACTTCAAAGCAAGCCTCGGCTTGCATTACATATTTTCTGTTACAGTTTTCTGAAAGCGTTGCAGCTTGCAGTATTTTTTTATTCAGCTGTAAAATAACACCAAACGATGATCCTCTCCGTTGTTATGGCGCCAGTAATTAGCTGCTGAGTGACGCGACTGAACGGCTACACTCACAGGGGAGCAGGGGGAGGGGTGTGTGCGAGAGTGAAGTGAGTGAGAGGAGCACACATAGGCCCCGTTTATACGACAACGGTTGCGTTTTGGCCTCTCGTTTATATGGAAACGCCGTTTCAGCTGACCTAAAACACAACTTTTTAAAAATGCCCTCCAGAGTGGAATTTTTCTGAAACGCTGCAGCTTCCGTTGCCTTATAAACAGCAAGCTGGCGTTTTCAGTCACATCACGCACCGTTTTGCACGTGTGCATTCCACTTTCGTTGTGGGAACTCTTGCGAACCAGACAACAACAACGGTTAAATGGCGGACTTACCAAGTTGTGCTTGTGCTGCTGAATCTGCTGACTGCCTTTCAACAAAACATTGATCTGTTGCTCCACTTCTGCACTCAGATAAGACGTATTCAATATATCCACCAGACGATCAGCCTACTTCTTCTTTGGCGACAGACTACCAAGAACCCTACAGTTATATTGCCATCTACTGGCTGTGCATGCATACTACAGTGTTTTCAGTCCCTCAGCGTTTCCGTGAAGTGTTGACGTATAAACGGGGCCATAGAGCAGAGAAACTGAAACTTAAGTATCAATATTATCATGCAAGTATTGATCAATACTGATACCACCGTCGGTATCGATATATCAATATTTTTATTGGGCCAAGAAATAAGAGTTGCATCCATTGAGCTTCAGGTTTTTCACGTACTTGCTGCTGACACACAATGTGGGGTAGATTAAATGCACATTAAATTACATCATCACTCCATGAAGTTGCTCTCACTGTTCATACCTTCAACAGTGAGGGTAGCTCTTGGGGAAAAAGTGTATCTATCATCCAGCTTCTGAAACAGTGTAAAGCCATTAACTCTGAGCTGGTAGGATCCAGAGTCTGCCGCCGTGAGGTCGTTGATGATGATGCTGCAGTTCCGCTTATTGATGTCAGGCTCGAGCAGTGACACTCGGCCGATAACTCTCGACAGGATGTTCACACCTGAAGCGTCACATCTTGCTTTGGATAGATCACATTTGAACCAAGCTGTACTATCGGGAGTAAACCTTGCACCAGTGGTGAAAGAGCACAGTATGACAGCACAGAGTCCAGCTTCTGCTCGTATTTCTCCTTCGCTCAGATTAATACAGAATTCACCTTGACAGAGTGTCCTCGTTACCATAGAAGCACCTGTTCACGCAAACAGAGACACAGAAACCAAGGATATTTTTAATATGGTTAAATTCCCCTTTTTGCAGCTTCTTAAATTGTTTGTTTTTTATAGATGCTGTTAAAAAATACTTTTTTAATTCATCTATTACAAATACAAACAAATGATTGATTAAAATAAGAATATATCCAAGGAAATGTTACGACTACAAATAATTTAATACAATGAAAAAAATATAAATTAACACATTTAAAAAAAAAAGTAATAACAGAAAAACGTACCTGTGTCTGCAGTACTGCCTCCCACAGAGAGCAACAGAGAAAACCCAATGAAAACAAACATCCTGATGTCATGAGTTCAGGCTCGCTCTTTGTTCAGTGGAAAAAATCTTCTCAGAGTTTCAACAAAAACACACAGAAATAAAGAAGTTGAGCTGATGAAACTGGTGGAGAAAAAGCTGTGATGAAAGCAGCGTCACTTTGCTAATCTGTAAAACACTCTCCAACATCTGAGCTAGAAAGTTCTTTAACACTGATAATGATTTATGTTGAATTATTTCGCTCAGGAAATCAGTTTTATGAGATGAAAAGTCACTTTAGTACCTCTTTCTGCCTCTTCCTCTCTCCGTCTCTCTCTCTCTGTGTGACGCTGCTCCTGACTCTTTCACTCTTTCACTCTTTCACTCTTTCACTCTTTCACTCTTACTTCTCCTTTTTCTCTTTGTGTCATTGGATGAAAAAAAAACAACTCTCTTTGATTATGAAAGTAAAGGAACACCGTATTTGTGTGATTATTTAAAATGAAAACCTTATCATCATTATTCAGCTGTATTGAAGGATTATTGTGACTCAGTCGTTTAAAGAAACTTCACTTTGTTTGCACAATTATAAATACTTTGTCCTTTCTTTAAAGTTCCTTTGAGGAGAATTTTCAGTTTGTGTTGATTTTGGCGCCCCCTGTGGCCACAGTTGTACCTCTAATCTCTTCACTGATCTTTTCTGTCCTCTAAGTCATGAGTGTTTTTTTCTTCTTCTTAAAGAGGGGGTATTCTGCTTACCATATTCTAAACATGGATATAAACTAACAATGCTGGATTTTAATACTGAAAGTGAACTGATATTCAAACCTCAACAGTTATTCTCGTGTTGTAGAAATCTGTCTGTAAGCTGCTTGAAATGATCCAATCAGATCTCTAGAAGATTTGTTGAATTGATGAGGTCATCGCCTAAGGATTCCCCTAACTGGTTTATGACAAGTTGGTTGTTGGGCCTCAAACATCAAAGTTTGCCCTTGACAGGCTTCCAGAAGGCTGGCCAATCAGAGGGAAGGAGGTTTGCGGAGTGGGGAGCCTTTAATGCTACGCTAAACCAACAGATTGCAGTTTGTTTTTATGAAGAATCATCAGTTTCTACAGCGTGTTGTTGTTTTTTTTTATTTATGTTTTCATGAAACTGAAGACGGATGAATTTGCTTGAGGCATGAAAGACATGTTTAAAATAAAACAGCAGGCAAACAACATCATTGCAGAGATCCTAATTTCATTAAGTAACAGTGCTTATACTGCAGAGAGATTGCAAACCCTGATCTGAATTATTGTGTCAATGACATATGTAGAAAAAAATCTCTGTAACAATAATTATGATCACAACAAAGCATGGGACATACAGTTTGCTTTACAACACAAAATATTAAGCAAGACATGTTTGATAATTCTACTGAAAAGAAAATTAAATATAAAAAAACAAACCCCACCATGAGACGTTCTGAGACAGGAACCTATTATTGACTTTGTGTTTACAGAGAATTTACGGAAGCTGGCCAATACATCCATCATTAAGTCCAGAGCAATGTCCTAACACAAGGTGAACGGCTGGTTGGAACTGGCTGTGTTTACATGCAGAGAGAAATTCTTTTAACACTCAAACATCATTTAAAAAAACACCTCGACAGTTTGTCATTCTGACCTTTTCAGGTAAGCAGAGTCAAAGATGAGTCATTTGTCTTACAATCCACACGTTTTACTTTGACGCTTAAGTCGGGACTTGAGTAGAAATCTATGTTAAAATGTTTGAACCTTCATTAAAAATCTTTTGGAATACAAAACATGCAACGATGTGTCTGTTACAGCTGTGAATGTTATGTGCTTACAAATGTGACGATCATGCTTTCACCCAGCTGCAGGTGTTAGAAAATACAAAATTGTAAGACATTTGTTTTTCATGACCACTGACTCAGGTGAGCCTCTCTTATCTTGTACACAAATCACACTCTTAAATTTACAGCACAACCTCACTGCACACTTCGATAATATTTTTTTCTCGAGATCTTGTCTTTAACCTTCTTTATATCTGTGTTGAAGGCAACCTTAGAATTTCATCACAATGGGTCATAAGTGGTGAAGTTTCTCACAAGTACTGAAGTAGGAGTAGTCCACATTTTACCAAATATGTAACAAACATGTAACAGAGTAACCATTCAAAGGCCTTATTACTGATACTGATTATATATATATATATATATATATATATATATATATATATATATATATATATATATATATATATATATATATATATATATATATATATTAATAAAAGACGTTTTGTATTCATGAACTTATTCAATCTACTTGGATTAAACTACGTCATCTTTATATTACATACTACATTTTTGTCACAAGAGTGATCCTGACTTATTAAGATTTATTGGAAACAATGAACTTGGACAGCTCTTGTTCTACTCCCTGCATGTAAACATAGCCTTTGTAGTGCGCACACGGCTCATGTTAAGACAGTGTTCAGTCAAAAATATCTGAAAGATGTTTGACAGGGCTTTATTTATTTCTCCCACTTGCTTCTCTCCAGAATGTTCTCCTTACATTGATGCCTGCTGTCAAAACAGTCATGCAGGGTATTAACTGTACATACCGTAAACCCTCCCTCCATCAATATACATCTTTTTTAATATATATTATTGATAACATCATTACAAAGTTAGAATATTAGTGGTTTTGATATCTCAGGTTCATTTAATGTCTTTGAGTAGCACAACCATCTGGCTAGTCAGCATCCCTTTTTCTCATTCAAACATGTAATGCAATCCTGTGAGAAAACCACATCAAGCGAAGTGCTGCTCGAGCTTCCCAAAGACCCCAGTGATCAGTGTCCTATGAATCCTTCAGCACGATTTGACACACGCACACACACATACACACACACACATATTGTCTAAAAGAGATAACACCTTGGCCACTTGCTGGCAATTCTGTTGTTTGTTATGTCTGCTTTTAGCAGATCATTCAAAGGGCTGGGACCCAAACTTGGACAGAAAACACGACAGACATGTTGGCCACAGTGCAGAAAATTCCCTCCAGAGAAATCTCAACACATTCTGCAGCTGAGTGAAAAAGGCTGGAGAGACACTGTGACGTTTTTGAGAACTGGACTGTGTATAATATGAGGTTTACAAAACCTCTTCAACTATTGTAAAAGTGAGACTTGTTCCATTTATTTTGAGAGGCTACCGAGTCACAGCACACATGAAACTCAATTATGTGGAAACAAGACGCTGAGATGGTTTCCATCCCTTCCCCTCTGTTGGCTAACCTCTCAGAGTGTGATCAACCAAAATAAAGAGAGGAGAGGTTTGCGCTCAGCGGAAAGACAAACATAAATATAAGAACAGAAAAGGCGCAGTAACTCCTTGCCCTGATGCTTCGACTGGCAGCAGACACAGAGACAGTTAGAAGAGACAGATGTAGAGCAAACGGTCAGGCGGATGTGAGCACTAAGATGTTTGAGAAATACATCAACAGCCAAAATGGAAAAACATGGACAGAGAAACAAAAACATGGCCACTGGTTAACACTGCATGTGTAAGAGCCCGTGAACGACAACTCAGGCTAAAAGTTGAAATCATTTTAACATTGTCCAGTGGGCCATGCTCCGGCCCCGAAAAAAGTACCAGTTTTTCAAAATGATGGCATGAGTGGGGCGTCCCATGGAGGAGGGGCAGCATGAAGGGGGGAGTGGTGCATTATATGTGACAAATCTGAAGAGATGAGAAACAAGGAGTCATCATATGCAGGGGGTGGTGGGTTGTTAAACAGTTTATGGGGCAGAGGACGTGTTGGGGCTGCCGCTGCGTCTCGCATAGCCGAGGGATCAGGGAAGGATTGCGATTCATTTGGCTTTGATTTCCGTGTAGTTGCTGCCATCATCCCCCCTCCCTGAGGCCCCCTCCCTGGGCCTGGCTCCGATAAACTCCAAAGCAGCATAATTCAGCTCTTGCCTCTCCAGTCCTGCCATAGAGCCCACAGGTTGGTAATCCCCGTCTTCTCCCTGTGGACAGAAGGACCAGTCAGTGACACACATCAGTGGCCAGGCGCTGGTGACACCTGGGATGACGGCAGGGCGACAGACACCGAAAAAAAAGATGTTAGTGGTTACTGGTCGACAACTGACAAGGAGATTGAGATGTTTCGTGTTAGTCTGGCTGTTTGTGTTAGCGATGAGGCAGCCATGCAGAGGGCAGGTTCGGAAAACAAACAGCAGTGTACGGAACACAGAAGCTGATATGCGAGGAGATGCATCCGTTCATTGAGCTTGTGTTTTTTATGGGGATTTGATTTTGAACCTTACCGTAGTCTCCTCTAGAATGGAGTTAAACTTTGAGCCCAACAGCTCTGTCTTAAGCTGTGCAAGAGTTAGGGGAGAGAAAAACAGACAGAAAAACGCAGAGAAGCGATGAAAGCAAGAGAAAACAGTGTTTGGAAAGGTCATGAATGGAGCTACTGGACTGCTAGTGGGAGAGATTTCTTCTACTACCTCATTTTAAGAGGTCAAAATGGGGTCTGATATTTTACAACTTGTTGCAGTACACAAAACGCCCAAAACTCTGAGAATGGTCATCCAAGCCAATCTCCACCATAATCATTATTATTGACATCGGCATGTCTCACCACTTTCTTCCTCAGATTTTGTTTGTCCTTCTTGACTGCGCTGTAGTACAAAGCTGGGTTCTCCAGGACCACGTCCTGCCTAGGGTTGCCATTCTCTCTGGGGGACGGAGTCACATAATCAGACTCGGCCGTGACTGCCACTAACGCAGGGTGACACGCCAAGCCTGGGCATCCATTTTAAAACAACGAGCTCTGTAAGGTTATGCTGGAGGCCAACTATGGCTGTGAGTGACGTGGTTATTTTATGGGTTTAGTTGCTGAGCTTACACCCACTTCAGGGGTGATTTGCCAGAGAAAGCTTGTAAATTTGGGGTTCCAAATATGCCTCAAGGCGTAAATAAAGCACCTTGGTTAAGAGGGCTACCTGGGTTGTATTTAGCGTAGCAGGTCAAGGATACAGAAGCGGTGTCAGAGCAGGGAATCGTGCCTGCAAAGTATAAGGTTAGTCTAGCTGGCTAACCCACTCCAACCTAGAAGCCAATGTGGATCTCCAAGGAGTTCAACGGGGACTTGTCTTGGCAAATAAACTGAAATTGCTTTGGAGAAATGATTCTCACGCCACATCAATCCCACATTCACTCCTTTACAATGTGCAACAAAGTGTTTTAGAATGGATGACAAGGCTTAAGTGTTTCCTTGGACATCAGAAAATGCTTAGTGAGGAAAAATGACTACTTCTGCCTTGCATCGGCCTCTCCATTAGTATGTGGTTCATACTCACTTCTTGTTGTTGTGGCCAACATATCTCACTGCTGCAATGATGAAGGCTATGACTGCCACTCCTCCAATGGTGCCAACTATAACCGCCATCATGTATTTTTCTGCAAACAAAAGTAATCAAAGTTTTCAATCTACAATTAATCTGGTGAAGGAATTTAGGTGGATCTAGACGACTTTAGTAAGCAGCTATCCTCCAATCCTGCAATCCATGTATCATGTGTGATTTTGATTACATCTTGATTTGCAAGCCCACATTAAAACCTGGTCCTTTTCTTAAATTGTCCAACCATGCTTGGATATTTCAGTCTTCTTCCTGGTTGAATCAGAGACTAGACTTTCTAGTGGAATTTAAAAAATGCACAAAATCAACAAATTTTTTTTTGAGTTACATTATCGTAATAACTCTGATGGTAAAACCAGGCATCAAATCAGCATTGAGTGTTGTAACTATGCCTTATTAATGATGTTTAAGGAAATATGAGGACCATCTGGAATCAATGGTGTATTTCTGGGATTAAGACTCCATTTCCCATCACCCACTGTTGTAAGGACGCAACTCTTTCCAAGATGTTTGTTTTGGAAGCAATTTGATAGAGAGTGGATCGTCTTTTCTTTAAGAAAACTTTTCCCAGGTTGCAAAGCGACAAGGTACTGTATCAATTTGTTGTTAGATTTGAAAAGTGACAATAAGCCAACTTTGTAAAGCCAGTTCTTAGTTTCGTGTCCAGAAGGTGAGCAGATTGTGTGTTTTGTGTTCCTCACAGCCCGCTGCTTTGAGATGTGTCTGTAACATGTAACGTTAGGGAATCCTGGTTATGTCCTACCAGAGTTCATCTACCAACTCCAACCTCACCAAGCCACAGAATGTACATTCAATGGATGTAGTCTCCACAGTGTCACCCATCTGTTTCTACAATAGAGTTTTGAAGCAAATGGGCTGGCGCGGCCATATTGGAAATGGGCTTTGAGTCTTCACACCAAGAGAAATAGGGCGCCCTTCAGTTACGTGAGCTGAATTGAGCTGTCCCTCTGATTGGGTGAACTCAGAATCTTCTAAACCCCTGAGTTAGAAAAAAATTTATATATATAATAATGATAATCTCATTTTGAATCATGGATTACAGTCAGGCAAATACATAAAAGTGAGACTATTTCAGGATGTCACTAAAGAAATGACGCAATGAAGCTTAGAGTGTGTTTTTAAAAGTTTGTGGACAAAGCTGCAGGTCCATGTTAAACATTATATAAGGAAGCAGAACCATGGCTGTAATTCTTTGTTGGCTCAATATCTCAATAACCATAGTCTGACTCTCTGTAGTGTAAGCTGTGGATTACACATTTGTGGGGAATTGTTGAAGAAAGGAAAACATAAATAATAGTATAATTTGGAACTTTAAGTTTCACAATATTTTTCAAAGCCAGAATAACACATGAAAATATGATGAAAAAGATATCTCTATCAAAAAAATGTAATAAATGAGTTTAATTTGTTCTCTTGCTACTCACTCTCCTGCTGCAGCTCCAGAAGCACGCTCTCTCTCCCGTACACGTTAGAGATGCTGCAGTGAACGTTGACGGCTGGGCCACCGTTGTCCACCCGCTCGCCTTTTTCCCTCAGCTTGATCATTCCTGTGGAGGTGTGTCCGTCTGTGTGTGTGTAGAAATTGTACCGGCCGTCTGTTTCATTGATTGTGACGTTCAGGTCGGGCAGGTAGAACTCAATAGTGGGTTCGGGGTTTCCTGTGGCCATGCAGACACACTGGACACCCTCCCTGACCACCGTGCATTTTGACTCCTCCAGGAGAACCGGGGCGTCTGTTGAACATGTTAACAGAGTTAAGAGTTGTGTGTTGAAAACAACATAGAACATATATTCCTTTCACATTTATTCTTCACACAGTCTGTTTTGGATTGTTACTGTTGAATAAGTTAAAGATGTTTTTATTTCATTGAAGTAGGATATTTTTTTAAATGTTCATATAAGCTGGATTCTGACTTTTTCTTATGAAGCCTCATATGGTACATGAAGGAGAAAATTCCAAAGTTATTAAAAAATATTAATAATTTGCAAGACCTCATGGAATCATTTTGTTCAGGCTACTTCCTCCTTTTTTGTATTTTACTCTATAAACTGTTTGATAATGCAGGACAGGGAAGCACTCACATTCAACGGTGATGTTTAGGGAGCTGCTGGCTCGTCCATGCTCGTTCTCAGCCAGGCAGCGGTACTGCCCGTCTCCCTGGGGCGTGATCTCTACGATGTCCAGCACCGACAGCTCGTCAGCTGTGATGGTGCCCACCAACTCCCCGTCTTTCAGCCAGGTGAGGGTTGGGGCCGGGCTGCCCTGGGTGCTACAGTGAAGGGCGAGTGTGGTTCCTTCTTGTACTGTGAGAGAGTCATTAACCTGGGGCTCCCGAGGAGGGTCTGCAACAAAATGAAGGGGTTGATTTTTCAGATGTTTTTATCATTTACATGTTAAGAACACCAGATTGTATTTTTGGTTACTCAGGCAGCAGAACTAAGTTATGTTTATAGTTAAACATAGGTTTCTATAGACGTTTTGGGGCCCGTTCCCTGTACATCCAGCAGTAGCCCATCTCCTAAATTGGAAACCATCCAGATTAGGAACGTGTTGAGCAGATGACTTCTTTCTTGTTCCAGATGTGCGGGTAAATTAATTGTACCATCAAATTCCATTCTCAGAAACTCACACTTGACAGACAGGTACAGTGAGGTGTTCATGATGCCGTAGCCGTTGTCCCCAACACAGGTGTAGATTCCTTCCTGCGCAGGCGTCACATCGTCCAGGGAGAGGGAGATGTTGGATGCTGTGTCCCACAGAAGCTCCTGGTCTCCAAACATCCAGGAGATCCTGGGAGGAGGGTTACTGTCGACTTCGCAGTGCAGCATCACGGAGCTTCCCTCCATCACCTCTGAGGACACGTTCACCCACACAGAGCGAGGAGCATCTAAGAGAAGACGGAGAAGTTAGCGTACCAGGATTCACAGACATAAAAATACTCTTAGCGACTAGATTCTTCTTTGTTTCTGTGCAAAGTCCGTCTCAGACTTCTGCTTTGTTGGAGACTACAATGAGTCACGTACATGTTGTTCTAAATTCAATTAATATTGAACAGAAATAACTGTTAACATTAAGGTCTTTGTTGATGGCCTAATGGTTAATGGAGGTGTTTTCTTGTGTTAAATCTCTCATTAGCATGGTCATACACTCAGTTTTCTCCCATTTATGTTGAACTTACACTTAATGTCGAGAGAGATGAGCCTCTCATAGACGAGTGTGGTGTTGGGGTAGTAGACCCTGCAGCCCAGGAGCTGCCCGTTGTGCATGGGTCTTGGTGTGAAGGTGAGGGTGCTGGAGAGCACTGCCGTGTTGCCCTCCTCCAGGTAGTCAGAGCTGAACTCCGGGTCGGGCAGGTAGTCGGTGTACATCCACTGGATCTCAGGAGTCAAGTCAGGGCAGTTGTCTGGAGCATAGCACGTCAGTTCCAGATTCTCGTCGCTGACAATCTCCTCTGGGACGTCAATGTTGGGTTGATCTGGTGGACAGAGAAACAAAGAGGTAAAGAGTAATAACATCACGTCAGTTTGATTTTAAATCCCCATCCCAACAACTGCTAAATCTATTGGTTAGGAAGGACTAAACAGACTGTCTGCAAGGTGTGTTGTTAAAGACATGCTTCCATATGAACTCTCACACTGTCAAAGAAAACCTAAATTGCTTTTCCACCACTGGAACTTTCCTTGGAACTGGGGACTTTCCCCAGGAACTATGAGCTTCTTGACTGTAGCACCCAGGGCTTAAATTTAGTTCAAGGATAATAAATTTCCCCCTGAAAATGGCCCTTCCAGAGAAATAGTTTGTTCCAGATATTCAGGAACTATGAGGGGCGGGACCTGCAAGCTGAATGTTTTTGATTGGCGGAACACCGCAGTGTTTTTATTTCACCCTCTGTCAGCATCACATACTGTGTGATTTACTTTGGTTCATTTTGTACCTCCTATTGATTTGTGTAATCTACCCGGGGCTTTGGCCAGTGGTGGAAACCCAAGCAATGGGCCACAGGAACCATGAAGTTCCTGGGAGTGTTTCATCAGAAACTAAAAGTTCCTTGTCCTTCTGGTTGAAAGGCACCTTAAATAATCAAATCAAGAGTATCAAACTAAGTTAACACACTCTCATGGGCTGCTTACCAAGAACTTTGAGCTCAGCAAAGTCTGGGAACGTGTACATGTTGGCTCCACCCAGATCCGCACGGAAGTAGTATCTTCCAGAGTGCTCTGAGCCGATGTTGTTGATGAGAAGGGTGCAGTTCCTCTGCGTCAAGTCGCCCAGCAGCTTCGTGCGGCCCTTGTAGCTCTCGTGCACGACATCCGTACGTGATTTGAAGACGACGGGAGGGAAGAGTTGAGGGTACGGCTGGCCAAAGTACCAGATACCATGAATGCCACGGTATGGCCTGATGCCAGAGGGATACATGAAGGTGCATGGAATGACCACGCAGGAGTTTGTCATGGCTGAGATGTCCCGAGGTACCCAGACGTTCCACTGGCAACTGGCATCTAAGAAAAGTTCAAAGACAAACCATCAGAGAAGTATAATTACATGACTTCCCTTGAATTAATCACCAAATTCATGGCCGTTATGTAAGTTTATGGTGGAGGAATATTTTAAGCATCAAACAAGGAAGAGGTACAGGAAATGATTACCATTGATGATCAACAGCAGTGGTAAGAGCAGCTCCAAACACCACATGGTCTCTGCTCAACGCTGGAACATAGACCTCTGAAAATACATGACATCCTGGCAGTTACAGCACACGCATCATCGGGTGGGAAAAAAAAAAAAAAAAATCTATTTGAAATGTTTTATTTACAGATTTGAAGCTGCATGACTCACACCGCGTTTATATCAGACAGTCTTTGGATAACTCAAATGTTTCTGAGATTTAATGGTTTAATTCTTCGGCTCCACTGCTTGACAAAACATTTGCCAGCAAACAATTCCAATTTCATGTTTTCATTGTGCTCATTTCATCCACCCCTAGATGAAACAATGCTGCAGCCATGAGTCACCCACACCAGACATATTTATATACAAAAGCACTGTGGTGAACAGGCTCTGACTGTTACCCAAACAAACAGGCAGAAAACATCATCAAGAGAATCAGAAGAGAAAGAAATGACCTCAGATATTTGTTTTTAGATGATGGAGAAACTGCAGAACATCAAGGAGCTTTTTCACTGAGAAATAAAGTAGGCATATGTTTTTCTATTCACAGCTCAAATTTGTATCTGCTCCTGTCTTAACTACTTAAGAGGTTTGGAAAGTTATATTTCCATCCATAACCATCTATTATAGCAGAAAGTATCTTCTGTAGAGACATGGTTTCAGATTGATCCAGATTAATGGGGGAGGAAGGCAAAGGGATCATTTGTTGATATGATCATTTAAAGGGTCGTGTAAAATTGTATTCCATTAAACCTTTGAGTAACACAGCTTCCCATCAGCCTCATTCAGTAGGCTTATGAAGTGCATCTATCCATTTTATTGAGTCTTACTGTGATCAATAAGACTGAACAGTAATGAGAAAAATATTTTGAAATGAGTCCACGTGAACTGTATTTAACAAGACTTGTGCTTGTGAACCGTGGACAGTTCTCACACTCAATGGTTACCACCAGCGGCAACCTCCAGTCTGAAAATATGAGACAATGCGGAAGTGCTAAAGTCTGCTGTTCCTCGAGTGTCCGCTTGAGGCTGGCTCCGGAGGTACCGGAAGTCGCAAACACACCAAGCCAAAAAATGGCGTTTTCACGGCCAAAATAAGCATAAGAATGTCGCCTGTCTGAATCACTAATTTCACTATCAGCATGCACTGTACGGGGGGTTAATTTTTTTGTAACTCGGCAATTTAGACAATATTAAGATCGCCAGTTTGTCCAATCAGGGGCACAGCTTAGCTCAAGGCAAGGCAAGGCAAGTTTATTTGTAGAGCACAATTCATACACAAGGCAACTCAAAGTGCTTTACAGCAACATAAAATCACAAGATTAGAAAAGAAATGAAAGAATAAAATAAAACATTAAAACAATAAATTTAAAAATGAGGTGTGCAGATAAAATACTTTCAGTTGTATGCAAAGCTAAACTGAGCTGTTTTCAGCCTGGATTTGAACATCGTCAGAGTTGAGGCCTGTCTCACATCTTCTGGAAGACTGTTCCAGATTTTAGGAGCATAAAACTGAAACGCAGCTTCACCATGTTTAGTCCTGACTCTGGGCACTAGAAGGAGACCCTCCCCGTGGTTCTCAGAGTCCGAGTTGGTTCATATGGCTCTAACATGTCAGAGATGTACTTTGGTGCTAAGCCATGAAGAGACTTGTAGACAAGCAGAGCTGTTTTAAAGTCTATTCTTTGGGTGACAGGAAGCCAGTGCAGAGACCTGAGCACAGGACTAATATGGTCGTATTTCCTGGTTCTGGTCAGGACTCGCGCAGCAGCATTCTGGATGTCTTACAGCTCGCTTAGAAACCCCAGCTCACGTGATTGCCGGGTGCCCTATGGCTGTTACTGTGGAGACTCAAAGCTGACGTCGCGGAGAATACGTCCATTAATTATACAGTCTATGGGTTACCATCTTGGCTACCTAGAGGAAGGGACGGGAAAAGATCCGGCGATAGCAGAGTGGGTTGAGTGATACGCTGCAAAACTTTGCCATGCAAACGGAGCCTAACACTATAGGGCGCCCATCTGCCAGTCAACTGTGCCTCTGATTGGGCAGATCTGTAGTCTTACTATTTTCTAAACTGCTGAATTAGAAAAATAATATCTTCAGGCTGAGGACATTTTTTGTTCCAGAATGTAAACATTTTTATTTTTTCATTCATTCATTTATTCATTCATATTCTACTCCACTTCAGGGTTGCAGGTGGCTGGAGTCTATCCCAGCTGTCTAAGGGCAAGAGGTGGGGTACACCCTGGACTAGCCGCCAGTCAATCGCAGGAACATTTTTATTTCTGCTGTAAAAATCATCCTCTCAGGCTTGGTGTGTATCTTGTTTCTGGTACTTTCAGGGCCAGCCTCAAGCACACACCCTACAAACTGCAGTTTTTAGCACTTTTAATTTGCCTCTTGGCTTTGAAGCAGATGTAGACTTATCGTAAACTCATTTTCTTCTTCGTGTGTGATACCATTGTGATGTGAAACTGCGGTTTTACCTTGAAAACTCTTGATGGTTGGAAACAAACAGAAGCTCTGCAGCTGGTCAGCAGCTCCACTAGAGGGTGTTCACTCACACCCAGACAGCCTGGCAGCCTTCTTCTCTGTAACAGAAAAAAAAGGTGACATCAGCACCATCGGGCAGTGACATCACTCAAACAGTCACACAAGCTCAGCGTCAGTCAGCACCTGGCCGCTGCCCCTCAGTAGAGTCTCTCATTATGGTCTCCGTACGTAAGCTCGTCAAGTGAATGACACTCAGTGTTAGCTGAGCTGTGACGCGACGCCAAAGCCCATTCGCCACACATCATGTCACCAGTGGAGAGCTGACAGTGTGTTTACTGTGCAAGAAATGCATCAGTCTAACAAGACAGTGACAGAAGTGATGACATATGACGGGGTAGCAACTGCACTTATTTAAAAGTAAAGGAAAAATCACTAAATGGTTTAAACATGTGAATTTGATGGTTGAAAAACAAGCTACACATACACAGGACAAATCTAAAACAGCTAAAATTTAGATCAAGAGATGATCAAATAGAAAGAGCTTAGTTATACAACCATTCATAATACATGTAAACATACAGCAACAGAGAACATACAGCACTGCTCATTCAGGCGCGGGGATATCAAACACTGCCACGTTTGCCAATTTCCAAGGGAAGCACAACAACATGGAGCAGATATGGACTAACAAGAACTTTTGCTGCAATCTTTACCTTTCTGCAAAACACAGAACAGAAGTAACACAAATAAATACCTCTAAACAATATGAGCTACCTGTAGAGCATGTTTCAGTATGAAACGTTTATCCTCACGCTAAGCATTTGTTACTTTTAGCCGTTCACTTAGCATTAGCCGTTTAAACATTATTTTTTTTATTGATTTCACACAATATGTTGGACTTAATGTTGTTTGTTTCAGTGTTTATTTTTCTAACAAAAGAAATGAAACTTTTTTTTTCATAATTTTTGCACTTTAAAGCAGGAAAAGTATATTTCAAAAATGTCAGAAATGATTGAAATTCAACTTTTTGTGTTTAACAGTTCAATTCAATTATTGCTTTTAACCCTGTTTTGACTGCTGTCATTTTTCAAGACATTCAAAGCCTTTAAATTGTATACCAGTGAAAAATAAGATATTACCGTGATGACAGTTACTGAGATGTAAAAATTAACACATGCAGTCGTTTCAGCAGAGGACTTAGCCTCCGTGCTGCAGCAGCCGGTGTGTGCAGATGGCAGGCCTTAGAGTGGATTGTGTGTTTTCGAGCTTCGTGATTAACACATTCCAACTTCCCCTTCGGGAATTTATGACCAACATATATAGCCTCATATATGGAACAAGAACAAATAATTACACTACAAATGGGCTGTAGATTTGTTAAAAAAAAAAAAAAAAATCACGAAAGTTTGAGAGGTGACAGTAAGTTGCAGGAATGGAAATGACAGCCTTTAACTTTAAGCATTTCGAGTGACAACAGATCAGGAGGAGATAAAAACTTGATCTCATGAAGGTGATTATTTATATCTTGTGCGCACATGACAATGAACAGAGTCCTGAAAGGATTATCCATTTTTTTTAACCCTTTAAAGCCTGACCCATCAAAAAATAGACAGAAAATGATATATTTTTTGGAACTGAGATGTTTATTGACCTCTTTTAACAAAATCCACAAAAATATTGCTATATCATTTTGTTTATGATGTTTTTTTGTATCATGTTAGATAAATTGGGTGGTTTTGGCATTTTTTTTCCCTAAAGTTTTTAGTAAATATGTGTTCATTCAATGCAGAAATACTAATTTTCAAAAATAAATAAATAATACTTTAGGTGTTATTCTTACTGCAACTTCTTGAAAATTAGCAATGATTTTTCTGAAAAAAAAAAAAAAGTGTATGAATAATTTCCTGTGAGCAGCTATTTTTAAAAAGGGCCAAAATATAACTTGAGTTGCCTGTAGTGGAATAATAATCCTCAATTTTAAAAAAAAACAAAAAAAACAACAACTGGTTTTTAATAAAAAAAAATATTATGTCGATGAGATAGAGGTATTTAAAACTCAAATATCAAAAATGATACATTTTGCAATAATGGGTTAAGATGCACACATCAATACAACTTGTTAAATCCACTGTATCAGATTTTGCTTGTCATCTTAACAGTATTTTTCCATAATATCTGCAGGAACTTACTTGAAAATTTCTCTTCCATATGTTAGTGTAAACAGCAAAGGATTGTGGGGAGAAAAAATATAGCAGTGATATTTTAAAATTTGCAGCGTCTTTTTTACAGTGTATGAAGTCTTGCGTGCACAAGAAAACACGAAAGGGATTTTAAGGGTCTTGTTGAAAAGCCAGTGTTGGGTTGTGATTTATATTAAAGAAACATTCGGCACAGACACTTCAAATCTTACACATCTCCAAAGACGATTGGTCACACCTTTGGCTCTCGATTTTATCTTTAACTTGCAATCTGTACATCTTTGAATCTTGTGTTTCCTAAGGACGTTCATTATGGTGCCAAAGTTGATTTTGTTAAAGTGTCTTGCTTTTAAATGCCTCTAAAAGAAATGGTTTATATGGAGGAATGAACACTTTTTGAAAAATACGTCATTAGTATATTATAGTTCATTTTCTTTTTGAAATGTCTTTTTGGTTTGGTTTATTATACAATTAACAGATTTCCAGCACCTGCTGTTGAGTTTATTTGCTATAATTTTTTGCTTAAATCAAAAACTAAGGCTAAAGATGGAAACAAAGCATAAAAATTGGTGCTGGTGTTCCCCCCTTGACATCCTTATTCAGGTCTTATTTGTCATATTTCCTTTGTCTGTCTCACTTTTGAGATGTTTTTTTTTTTTTCCCACCAAACCCACAAATGCTTTTACATTTACTCCTATGATCTCATTTTAACACTCAAACTTTATAATAACAGTTTTTCAGATTAGAATAAGATGACCCATTTTCAAACACTTCTTCCCACAATGCCTCACTGTCTGGAGAGTTCGACAATCCGAACTTTTTTTTTCTCGAATGTTGCGTCAATCTCCACCATCTGCACGCCAACAAAAGGCCGAAAGCAGGGCGAGTGTGTTCAGGCTGAACATCAGCAGCAGCAGCAGCAGCAGCAGGAGGAGGAGAGGGTAGCGTGCAACAGCCAGGCAGGAGCACTGACACCCCCCCCCCCCCACAACAACAACGTCCTCATTGACGGAGCAGACAAACGGCTGGCACAGAGCAAACAGCATACGTGTGCACACTTACACGCTCCACACACACACACACACACACACACACAGACTAACACTTGCCTCATACCAGCCTCAGCACCAGGCTCTTGCTCTCTCGCAGTCCTGACTCCTTCTCCTTCTTCTTGTCCTTCTTGAAGTCTCGCTCTGAATCCTGGATGAATCCCGGTTCTATGGGAGATTATAAAAAAAGAGGATGATGTGAGAATGAGACAAGGGGAAAAGAGGATGTCTGTGTGCACGCCGGTTTACAGGCGTCGTGGGCAGCTCTGAATATGCGTCGAGGCATTTCTGGAGCTGCTCTTTGGGCCCACTCAGAATTCCTCTCCTCTGGTCTACCGTCTCCCTGAGCCGTCTCATGCGTCTCACCTCCTTGAACTCAGGACTTTGATCGTACCTCCGTCTGAGGTCAAATCAAACCTGTTGACACGAGCGGAACTTTTGAATGCTGGTGACGCCGGAGACACTCGAGGAAGTGTTAAAGGAGGGATGACTCAGTATCACTTTGAGTACATCTGTGTTAGAGCAACATACGGAGAGTGGGAGGAATATGGAACTTGCGAGATGAATAAATTTATGTAAATTGCAGATTTACATTCGTTTGGTACAGATTTTGATCTGTGTAATGTGTATTTGCTCATCTAAAAGAGCCTGAATCACACACGTGAAGCAGAGATTTTGAATCTGAAGCGATGTTCGAAGGAATTTCATGATTTAGAAGAATCAGACTTTAAGTCAAGACATCTGATATTTCAGATCGAATCGTTTCCCTGCAGAGGAATGTCTGTAGGCGAGGAGCACAAGCATGGATTGACTCAAAGGTCCACTTAGTTTACATATAAAAGTAACAAAGACAACTTGTCTATCCAAGTGGTGCATTCCCCCTCACACACACACACACACACACACACAAACACACTCTCATTGTTACATGTCGCATGAGTCACTGTGTCCAAAAGCCTTCAGGACACCAGCCAAGCGATGGCATCTCCACAGAGCCGTGGATAACCTCAAGGGAATCCCTCCGTAGACGGCGCGGAGACAAGCCGGAGAAGAGAAAGCTGCATTGACTCTCTGGAGATGTGAACAAGTGTGGCATCCACACACACAAACGTACACACATGCAGCATAAGTCATGCCAACACACTCCTCCGTGTGGGGTGTTCAGCTATGTGACCCTCCTCTGCATCCCCTCTGGGCAGTTTGTAAGCGCAGTGTGCGTCATTGTCCTGCTGGGACTTAAGTCTTTGTATTGTAAGCATAACATGTCCACAAGGAGTGTGTGTGTGTGTGTGTAGGTGAGCAGAAACTGGTTGGATATTTCCTGTAGTTCTGGGTAAGTAAAAAAAAAGAGGCAAATTAGAAAAGACACAGCAAGTGATTTCACTTTGAAAAGGATCAAAGATGGAGGATTTGAATCTACGGGATTATCGGTGCACCTGTTGTTCTGAAACCTCTGACGCTCAAAAGTAATCAGACAGCAACACATCCCCTTACGCTTCAGGGACCCACGCCTTCTGCAAACAATCATTTGCATGAAATCAGGCCACGACACCTTTTATGAGTCATTCTACATTATTGAAATCACTCACACAAACCAAAGGCCTCACACAAACAAGACACTGTGCCAAGAAGAACATTTTCATTGTAAATATCGTCTGTGGACAAGAGCTCCGCCGTGGCTCTTGGATAAAAAGAATGGCAACCTTGTGTCCAGAACACTGCCCATTGTGCGAGGGAGAAACTGGAGGAATTTTTTTTCCGGAACAGGCCCGCTCACAGCTTGTGCTTTGCTTGTTTGCCTGTGACGCGCGATGGTCCACCACAAGCGAAAATACTCGGAGGAGCAGATGGTCTTAAAACATGACTGCTACCCCCCACCCCTCCTCCACCCCTCCCACACATGGCGAGCTGAGCTGGGATGAGCACAGCGACGCCGCGTACACACTCATGCACAAGAGATACAAACATAAACACGGAGATATGCCAACATCCAGTCACACAGCCTGTCCAAGGTTCTGCAGAGAGAGCTGGCTGGCGTGGAGAGCGATTCAGAGCCGACGGAATCAAAGCGTGGCTGCTCACCTCTAAGAGTGGGTACTCTAAGGCGAACATGAGGTGGATGTTTTTAAATTTGTACTCCAAAAATCTGGAGTAATTTTGTAGTTCAGGGTCAATGGATCTGTTTAATAATAATCAAAACTTCTCCTGAAAATCTGTGGCTTCAGGATGTCAAACGTCCCCTTCGTCTACATTTCCCTACATTGATTTATTGTATTTTTGCCTCATAAGAAAACACCCACATGGATAAACCATACTTCATCAGTATCTGACAAAAATCCCAGCAGCAAGCATGACTATTTTTTTTTCTACCTGGCAAACCGGGTGAATCCCTGGCCCAGTGGGCAGATGGCGAGCCACGGGCCTCCTCTCTCATTAGAGCGCTCCCCCTTCCGCTCCCAACAAAAAGGGGGCGACAAACAGAGCCATCACCTGGTCAGCCGCACAGACGGATAAAGCGTGCGTGGCCTCATCTCAACACTGCCTTAAACCCTCCACTTGACTCTCTGTCCCCGATCAGAAGAGAAGTGCGTAGTTTGCCAGAACGCGGATGTGATTTGGGTGAAACTGGGGATGGTGATGCTTTTTGTGATGAGGTAAATGAAGTGGGCCTGGCAGGAGCAGCTCTATTCCTGCTCCACTCTGTCTGATATTCTACGACTGTCAAATCCAACCAGATGTTAAATCTCAAATACCAAACAGGTTTGGTGTCATGGAAACATTTCAAGCTGCTTCAGGGGGTCAAGTATTGGATTTGTAAAATCTTTGCATTATGAGATATAAAGGAAGAAATCAGCTCTGTAACTTTAAATTTTAAATCTGGATTTCATGATAACTTTAAAATCTTGCCGAATGTGATGTTTGAATTTGGAAAGCAGATGAGCTTTTAAGTTGTCTTTTCCCTCTTTGTGTGTGAAGCGAACTGATTTAGACATCAGTTAGGATTAGTTAGGATCAGTTTTTATTCTCTAAAGCAACAAAATGTAAGATTTGTCAACTTTTAAAAACAAAACTGAGGCGTATGATACATTGGAGAAAACTACAAAATAAAGTCAGAAATTTCTGAGATTAAATTCATTTAAATGTTAAAAAACAAACTTTATTCTGAAAGGTTGTTTTATAGGAGCGTCCATCCTCCTACTCAAAGAGGATGAACTGAGAGCATCTTCTTAATGTCTCTGCCAATAGTTTGTTAGAGAACCTGGAGCTTTCTGATCAGGGCAGCTGGAACATGTAGCACCGTAGGCTACCACACTACGACGAAGGATCAGGGCCAAGTTCAAACCTAAACTAAAGTAGAACTTCACAAGATGCTCCGTGACTTTATCCTTTTAAATCTGTGACGTGATTCTGGTAAATTTAGTTTTATTGTTTGGTTTTTTTAAAGCATGGCCCTAATCCTCAATCGTAGTATGATGAGGCCACGCTTTAAAAATAATCGCTGTCTAATCTCACACAAGGAGCCCAACTGGACCCAAAACTTCGCTGCATTCATGATCTTAAAAGGGAACCAAAATGTGTCACCACAGCCTAAACAGGCAGCTTGAACATCTAAAGCCCTTCATGAAGTTTCTTTAAGATCGATCGACGCACTCCTCCAGGATTCGAGTTTTACTGCAAAGTGTTTCCCTTCAGAGAGCTCCAAGATCGCAACTATCACCATCAAACTTTTTTTTTCCTGTAGGAAAAGACTGCGGCCTCCGAAGGAGTCATAAAAGAACACGTATCTTTGTCTTGTTTGTACAAAGTGGAGAAATGTGAAATGACTTGTAAAACTGTTGTGGTTTGTGGTGTAATGGGGGGCTCTTCTACCTGGCGTCAGATGTCTATTTAGACGCTTTAATACGCTCCGGCAATTACAGGAACGGCTCAGTGCTAATGGCACAGGCAACCAAATCAGTCCAGAGATAATTGGCTGAGCTTTTAGCAGCCCTCGCTAACACCTATCAACACACACACACAATCACACAATCACTCCTATGTGAATGGTTACACATCATCACTAACACGCTCACTCATGCACACATTCATTAAGGCATACGCACACACACAAACACACACACTCCTCCATTACCAATCTAACTTGTGACTCATCCAACTCTCAATCTTTTCACTCACTTGCTCATCACTTCATCTTTGAACACTCACACAAACAAGCACACACTCATCCAGACTGTGGGAGTTTGACCTTAAAGATCCAAAGTGACAAAAATAGATAGATAGATAGATAGATAGATAGATAGATAGATAGATAGATAGATAGATAGATAGATAGATAGATAGATAGATAGATAGATAGATAGATCTACTTTTTTCTTCATGCAAGAAAAATCCTCCAAAATCGTCCAAAGGTATAAAAATAACAGATCATTAGTGCTGCTGCTCACCTGTGCAGGTGACCGTGGCTGACCTCAAAGCATTCAGCAGCTCCCGTCCGATCACTCGAGCAGCCTTTCTCCCCGACACTCACATGCAAAGCGTCACTGCAGCCCGTTGCCAGCAAGACCTCTCGCCACTCTCTGTACCAAGCCCCAACGGTGGAGAATAAACTGCCCTCCCCACCGCCGCTGCCACCATCATCACCATCGCCATCACCCCCTCCCCTATGAAAATGAGTCCTTCAGTGTAGCAGCATTGTTCTGAAGCTTCGCCCCAAGGCTCAGCCATTCATAAATACACACGGGGGCCACAAAGGGCCACACTGTTCCCCCTCGTTCCAACAAATATGGGTGAGGCTTTGAGCTACGAGGCCTTTCTGTTCCACCAGGCTCGTCCGGCTACGCTGGAGGGAGCCGAGCATATTCAATCATTTTGGACTGATGGAGAAAAGATCCACATTTTTTGTTTGTTTGTTTGTTTTTGAGGTCAGTGTGACAGAAGGCAGGAAATGAAGGCGGGAGGGGGGACGAGCAGAGGATGGACAGTAGCAAGAAAATCACAGTGTGCTAAATGCTTTCAGTGAGATTTTTTAAGAGAGAGCGGTTGTGTTTTACCATCAGGTATAAAAAGGTGTGGCCATCCTGCTGTAACCGCCTTATAAAAGTCACATGACCAGACTTTTTCTTATTGGTTTCAGACATGCATTCAATTATTGAGTCATGACAAAAGAAGAGAGCTGGCATCAGAACCAGTCAGCTCATTGGGTAACATCCTGAGCTGTTTTTAACATATGGAGGGGGGAGGAGAACTGTCATGGCTCATTCCTGAAAAAACGAACTTGACAACAGAAAATAAGGGGGGCAGTGTTGCTGTTACTACCTGATGTGTAGCTCTACTGAGACACAAAGAAGAATTAACAATGGTGGAACCTTTTTGAATAAAATCTTTGCGACTTCATGAGGAACTTCTGCCTCCATTTTTGTCTATTATTCAAGAGGTCCATTAGCAATACCTCATCCACAGTCGCCAGCAACGCCAACATAGAGGGAGCATGGAAGTATGTGAGCAGTGACAGTGACATCGTTTGAAACAGACGTATAAATATTGGTACGTAAAGGGAGGATAAACAGGCCTGAAGGACTAAGTGTAAATGCTATTCCACCTTTAGCGGTCCTGTCAAATCGTCTATCAACTTAAGATAAGTCTGGTCCAAGGGGAAACATCCGATAGAGAAAAATGAAGCCTATGTAGAAGTGCTAAAAGTTGCTGTTCATGGAGAATCCGCTACAGGCTGGCTGCAGAAAGAACAGAAGTTACGTACCCACCAAGAACACATATTTACAGTCTGGTTCAAAAAACCGCTTGGGTCTAAAATGCTCTCGGCACACACTGTACAGGGGTGAATTTTTTTCTAACTCAGCAGTTTATTAGATAATAGGATTACGGGTTTGTCCAATCAGAGGCTCGGCTCAGCTCATGTGACTGACAGGCGCCCTGTAGCTGTTAAACAGGAAGCTGAAAGTCTGCATCAAATCCAAGATGGTCCTGTCCAATGATTGGCTTCATTTGACTGTATCAGGAACAGACAGTCCCGGAGACTACGTCCGTATTTTATACAGTCTGAGGTCTGCTCCTGTTCCTCAGTCTTTACTTATTTAAGGAACTAGAGATGACCCAAACCCACTTTTTAAGTCCTATAACGAGGACAGTCACGTACATAAACCTGGTTTCCCGCTACAAGTGCTACAGTTTTCTGTTATGCAGACGTCTGTCTTTGTCTCTTGATGAGTGAAATGCCTCAGTCCTGTTGAATGCAAGAGTTGTTGATAGAGAAAGCTCCTTTTGCTTTTTTATAGTTGTAATTAGTAGAAATGAGTTTAAATCTGTAGAACAAGACAATAAAAACTAGTACTAATCTAGTATTAACCTCTGTTTATGAACGTTTGATTAAAGGTTTGTTGATGACTACTGTTACAGTTCTTCTGGATGCATCAAACTGTGAAATATTCCTGCACCAATCTACTAACTTCACCTTCTCTCCTCTAACAGAACATCATGCATTTGAGCGTTCATACAGTTGCATGTGTGACAGTGTCATGAAACCCCAACACTTGTTAGCGCACCCCCCCCCCCTCCTCCTGACACAGTGGCCTTTGTCTCCAGAGGCCTTCTGGGGCAGAACAGCTCAGCTCGAGCCTGACACCGCACAACACTGGGAAGTCGATGTGCACAGATAATTGTCTTTTAATCACAACAATCCCCTTTTCTCTGCTTCGCTCGCTCGATTGTTTCTGCCTCTGGTTCGACCTTTCTTACTAGCTTGTTTCTCTGGTTGCTTTTAGCGAGATCGACCGGCTACATCGAGCTGGTGGGTCAAAGCTTCTGTGCTGAAGCTAAAACTGATGGAGCACAGAGAGAAATGTCATCATCTTCATAAATAACTCAAGCACACCTGAAACACAGAATCGGTTTTCAGACCTCAGCCTGGATAAGTAGCTTCTCCTCATGTTTATTGACTGGCATTACCGGACCCCCACCTGTTTTGTCAAAGGATTCATGGTGATTTGTCTCCACACACCACAGATCTGTCCAATTATCTGCTTTGAAAAGACAAAAAGCACTTTTTGGTATCAGTTCATTTGCTTTGTGCTCTTCAGTTCATGTTTACCTTCTTCTGATGTGTAAATAACTGAATTCTACTCTAGGACTCAAAAGCAGGTTCAAACGTTGACGTTTTAAAGCCTCTAAATGCTTCTAAAATGGCTTTTATATGGTAAATCAGCCTTTTTAACTCCTTCACTAGAAGTTCTTTGCTTTGTTATTTTAGGGGACAGGATGTGTCTAATAATTTAGGAACTTTTGGATACAGATTTTAAGTCAAATCAGTTGTTAAAAGCCAGATGAATCATCATTTTCTGCATTGATTTAAAGGTTTAGGGCTCCTCTAGGCTCACGTTGCCGTTATAATCCAATGGTTTGATGAAAAGACTTATATTCACTGAAAAGCTGCAACTCCTTTCACCTGTTTTAATCATAAGAGGAGCAAAGAAAGTCATAAGTGGAACAAAAAATAGAAAGTAATCACAAGAAGATAAATCTTTTAAAAAGATGGGTCAACTAAACACTGGACTCCCACCTTTGAATTATCTTTTTTATGAAACCTAACCAAGCAATATTGGTGCCTATATCTAACCAATCAAATCCGTCACACAACTGGGAAGATTTTACCGTAAATATGACAACAAATGTCTGGTAATGCTACATCTGCCAGTGTGTCGATAATGATGAAAGGTAAGTACCGGTTTGTCGATGACTGTGCAGTCTGCATTCTTCAAATCATTCCAAGAAAAGTGATCAACTTTAATTTAACAGGCCAGTTAAAGGGCCTGTGTCTATAAACACTAACCTCAATTTTCAGAGTGCTTCTCAAAGTCACAACAGTTGTCCTGTGGCACAAACCCTTTCCTTAGCCAGGACCCTTAAGTCATTTTAAAATGAGCTCCATGTTTTGTTTGCTTTTATTCAGTTTATTCATCCAACGCTATGTCACATCGTGACATAGCGTTGGATGCTGAGTGCTGAAAATGCTGAACAGCTTTGGGTTCAGTGGACACAGGCCCCAATGGTCCAAGACACCCAAAGTGGGTTAAAAACTAGTGATAGACCGATACGCTTTTTCCAGGGCCGATACGATACCGATTATTAGCTGTGAAGGAGGCCGATAACAGATATTTGCAGCCGATATTCATTTGCGGTAAAAGTGAATATATTGACATCAAAATTTTGAATAATAGAAACTCTGATACTTAGCTTTGTTTAAATGCCTTTCAGCACATGTTTATTTAACATTTTCCAGGCTCAGCAGCATGTCTTCTAAAGATAAATAAAAATTTAAACAAATAAATAGCTCCCTTAAGTTTTCTACAGTATATAAACTGTTTCAAAATTTCAATACAACTAAAATGTTTATCTCTTTTTTTAACTTCAAACAATAACAATAACAATGTCATTTTCAAGAGCCAAGCAAGCTGTGAAAGTTATTATAAGTTCATAGACTGTGAGATAGTCACGATGCTAATTGCGTTAGCCGGTCAATGGGATTTTCCATTCATGTTAGCATTAAGCTAGCAGACTTTCGCTAACCGAAGCAAAGTAGTGAAGAATAGCTTTCCTTTGCCAAGTTTTGAAGTGACCTATTATCAGCCGTCGTATTAAAAAAAAGGCGGATGCCGATACGGGTCAAAATGACAAATATATGTGCCGATAATCGGCCCGGCCGATAATCGGTCTATCCCTATTCAAAACTACATTTACTTTCATGCTATGATTTGTCATCTTATAGGTACAAAAGCAGACATGGCTTTAACAACTGTAGAGGGTGTTTTTACCTTATGGTCACATTGTCGTTCATTTTTTGGTACATCGGGAAAACCATAAAAAATGCCACTCTGAAAGTTTGTACTGTATTCTCTATTTGAGTGGTGGTTGTGTAAAAAAAAACATCACGGGGGCTGCCATTGTGCAGCCAGACTCAGTGGTACTCTGAGAAAATCTGAGTGGAGTCTAATCTCTTCTTGGATGAAGGCTAAAGTTACTCAGAGCCTCCAGGAAGCTGCAATAGATGAACTTCACGAGCTACTCCGAGCTACATGGTTTCACAGCACACGTTATGACGATAGGTTTTAAGAGAGGAACTCAAAGGTCATTTGACCCGTGTCATAGTCAGTCTCGATCTGTTATCAATCGAGGAATTTACTCATGAGAGCCATGAGACAGTTTAAAAGTCATGAACTCTCATGTCAACCAACAGAGCTGGTTTTGGTGGTTAGCTGGTTCGGCCTTGTTGGGCTTGACGGACAGCCACCTCACTCCCCTGTTGTAATTTCTGCACCTGATCCTCCTGGTACTACCTTCAGCTCCAGCTATCTTTAACCTAAGCTGAATTTAACAACCAGGGTGATCCTGAACACCTGTGTGTGTGTGTGTGTGTGTGTGTGCGTGTGTGTGTGTGTGTGTGTGTGTGTGCTGGCATTTAAAAAATTCCAACAAATATTGCAGAAATGGATCAAGCGACTCAACAGGAGCTGTGTGGGTGGACGCAGTTTTAGTGTGATTGACACCTGCCTTACTCTCCTATTGGAGTTGTTGCACCTGACCACCATCATCATCATCACACCAGCACAGCTCAGCTCACCTTCAAATGTGGCAGAATGTAGCAGCAGGAGTAATTCAAAACACCTGTGTACATGTACTGGATTTCTAAAATCCCAGCAAGATATCTCAGAAAGTCACATCAAACAGCACCAGACTGTTGATTCTCTGAGCTTGAGATACATCTGTTAGCGTCTCCTATCACCAAGGCAAGTCTTAAAAAAATAGAAATAACACTTTAAAACTTTGAAAATGACAACAAAAAAAAAAAAGAAAGAGAAAAAACAGACAGCAGCTCTTCTTGTTGTTCTGCTAAGAGTAAAACGTACAAGAATCTAACGTTCAAGCATGCTCGTACAGTATCATGGTGTGGACACAGAGGCTGGTGTGGGGGAGAGATTGCATGTGGGTGGGTGACGGTGTTGGGATTGTGCTGGACAGAGACAGCTGACAGAAAAGCACAGAGAAAGGGCTCATTGTTCCCCCATCCGCTTAATTGGACTGAGACGGGATGGCTGCCATTTTCGAAGTGATGGAAATAGTTGCTTTTAGTGTTTTTCTCCCCTTAACAAGACTGTAGTATACCAAAGTCATGTTACAGTCTGACTTTACTGTGTAACTAAATGGGGGCTAAATACTTTACAAAAGGTTCAAACCAAACTGGAACCTCTGGTGTTGGAAAGTTAAGCCAATGCAGAAGTGTAAAAAACAAAACTGTAGTTCCTAAAGAGTCCACTTGGAGCCGGCTTGAAAATCTAAAAAATCTCCTAGGAGTGCATAAATACATGCATATTTTGGAATAAAGCAGCAGAAAAAGTTGACAGCCTGCTGAACGTTATATTTTATCTTCATATCTCCTTTTCTGAAATCAATACCTGACATCTCGAAGAATGTTTTTTTTTTAATTTTCAGCAAATTTCCAAGGGAATTTTAGCTCCCAAATATTGGAAATTTTCTGTATTTTATTGCCATCTACTCACTTTCCAAAAATTCTCTGGAAATTTTTGCAATTTCCATTTCTTCTTGTTTTATTTTTTTATTCTCATTAACAGAAAGTCTGAAAATTTCCATGGAAAATTTTCAACTTTGAAATTCTAGAATTTTGCAACTCAATCAATCAATCAATCAATCAATCTTTATTTTTATAGCGCCAATTCATAACAAACGTTATCTCAAGATGCTTTCCAAGCGTTAACAGGTCTAGACCTGTAAATGGTAATAAAATTTTATTAACAGAAACCCAACATCAAGACAAGATAAGAAGTCTGATCTCATCTTAACCCACCATGAGTACAGCACTTTGCAATATTTAGCAAGTTACAATGGAGAGGAAAAACTTTAGTTGGGTTAGACATAATGTTTTTATCTTTTTTCATCACAGGCCCAAAATGTTGAGTCAAATGTTGCGCCTAAGCTGAAGTGCATCCACCGGCCAATAACCGGAACTGTAGCTCCTGTTAACGGCTATTTTTCATAAAGCTAAAATGATCTACTATTAAAGTGTAAACAAACACAGGCAGCAGATTGTAATCTAAATATAGATTAAATTATGTATAAATACAATGTGTATAGTTAAATCAATGTCTAACCAGCATAGGCATATGGACAGCAAGCTGCAAGTGGGACTGAAGGCTGGAGGTGCTAACTCTGCTAACTTTAGTCTCAACTGAGAAACCAGTTCGACATCTGCTGCTGTGACCCAGGGTTTAGTTGGAGCTTACAAACTGAGCTCCACTCTGACAGTTTTTCTACTTATTTTTAATTAAAATTTTTAAACTATTTTCTTAAAAATTTCACAATAACAAAATGGAAAGTCGTCATTTGGAACTTTCCAAGATAACATCTGCAGGAGTATGCTGAAGTCATGAATATGTATGAATATAGAGGAAACATTTTGATTTGAAGTCATCGAGTCAGACATTAAATTTGTGTTTCAATGTGGATTCATTGACCCAATGTGGGACTTGATACTCACAACTCTGACATGCTGCTGACCCTTTGTTATTTGGGATTTTTATTCCCGAAGGTGAAACTAATCTCTGATTTGTCCTACTTGGCCAGAGTTCCCATACTGTGCTCCACATGTCAGTGGGTTTGATAAGCAGGTCATTAAGTCTGGCTCTTTTTGTTAAAGGCAGAGAGATTATTGAAGACTTCTTCATAAAAATGCACTTATCTTAAAATTATTTCTATGAATAGTTTTGTCTGTTTGAAAATTGCTACATCAAAGTTTGTCCAACAAGAACAAAGTAGAATCAACAAGCCAACCACAGAATGGCCGTCACAAATTTGCCCAAAACGATTGAAGTAATGGTTGAGATTTGATATTAAAATCAGTTGAGAAAAATATAATTGTTTGAAAATATATCCCCCCAACGAAAATCCAGAATTTTAAATATTTATACAGAGGTATTATGATGGTTAAAAGATGCAGTTTACTCCATGCATGAATCAGATGACTGAGACATCACTGCCCCTCTCATTTTACCAACTTTTCAGCACAATATCAAACTCCATCAAGTTCTGCATCAAAGAAAAGATGGAATTTTAAACACAGCAGGAAAAAGAGAGCAAGGTGAGTCAGAGAGAGGAAAAACCCAGCGACAGTATAATCAGTCGAAACAATGAGTGTAGACCAGAGAAAAGAGGAGCTCTTACCTTATCAGCTGATCTGAAGCCAGTGAGGAGCTCACAGAGTCCTCTCCTCTCCTTCGTTTACAGCGTTTGCTCTCTCTCTCTCTCTGTTTCTCTCTCTGCCTCTCTGTCAGCAGATTGGGTCTTTGGCAAACAGAACCTGTGATAGTAACTGTGTGTATGTGTGTGTTTGTGTTTGTGTGTGTGTGAGAAAGAGAGAGAGAAAGGCGGGGACATTCCTTTTTTAAAATTCATGCATATTTTCCAAAAAATAATTTTAAAAAATGTTGGGAAAAGGCTCACAGGAATAATTTGATCATTTACCTGTTCAGTTCCTCTGGTTTCTCTGGTTAAAGCTCCTTTAAGAAATTTTTATCTGGTTATAACCATCAAGACCCCTCAGGTCATCTGTCCCAAGACTCAGAACCAAATATGGAAAAGAAGAGTTCAGCTTCTATGCTCCAAATATCTGGAACAAACTCCCAGAAAGCATCAGGTATGCTGAAACTCTCAGCTCCTTTAAATCCAGGTTAAAGACTCACCTTTTTACGGCTGCTTTATATAAAAAAATATAAAATCTGTTTTAGCATACTTTAACCTTTTTTAGTGTAATTTTTTGCTCTTTTTATCAAGTTTTCATTTTCTTTTAACATTTTGCTGAAACTTTTCGATGTTCCTTTGAATCTCTGTGAAGCCCTTTGAATTGCTTTGTTGACAACATGTGATATATAAATTAACTTGCCTTGGTTTAATAATCCTGATGACTTTCTATGAGCTAAAGGAGAAACCAGACCATCAGCATGAAGATGGACTTAATTCTCCTTAGTTCATTTTTTGTCTGTAAACACAGCTGATAGTGGCACCGGTTTGAAAGCTACAGAATGAAATAGAAACATGACGATAACGATGACTGTTTGTGGCTGAAACTGCTGCTGCTGACAGGAAGGCGTCAGAGAAAGTTGCTACTGATTTCAGACGTGTACTGGTAGAGGAAAAATATCACCAAGCAAGGTTTACACATGAGACACAGAAACAAAACTAAAGCCTACGCGTATATATAATCACACGCTGAAAGTATGCAGAGAACAAGTCCTGTGTTTGGAGTTTCTAACCTTTCTTCGATTAAATGAAATGTGAATTAAAAGTCTTTAAAAATGTTGATAGTTTCAGTGTTTGAGAGGAATATATTCCACTCAAAGAAAGCAGAAAAGCAGGAAAACTGTTTTTAGTCCTGTAAATGACAGAATAAAAAAAAAGAGATGAGGTGTACAACTTTGTCCACTAGGGGCGCAAAAAGAACATCAAAAGTTCCTGTAGGTAAGTCTCACTTTTTACTGTTCATAATTTAGCTCTCCCAAGAGTCAGCCTCTGGCTAGATGCTTTTATTCCAACCTGTCATTTAATGTCTGGTTTTATTTATTTATTTATGATAATTTTTCTAGCTTCTCTTTTTTATTCCACAACATAAAAAAGACTTTTTTTTTTTAACCTCAGTACAGACTTTTTTTTTTTTCCTCACGTTTAAAGGTTTGTTTAAAATGACATATTTTTATCCTTTTTTAAAATTTATTTATTATTGTTAATTGATAAACAGGCGTATAGAAGGGGGGAAGTCTTAGGGTTCATTTATTGTTTTAAATTTTTCCTTTTTTTTTAAACAAGTCTTTGTTTTACTCACTGAAAGAAAAGTACATTTGCATTGTTTTCATCAGCATCAGCAGTCTTTCAGTTTACCTTTAAACATATCACATATTACAAACACCCAGTTGTATTTTGCAGTGACAGCTCCCACTTAAAGCTGAAATAGAGTAAACCCAGGCGTCATTGCAGCAGCAGGCCCTTGTTTGTATTCGTTGGCTTATGGAGCTGTAGTTTCGAATCAGTCTTTATGAAATCGTAGAAAGTTTGGGAGCTTCCGTCAGGGAGAAAAAAAGCAGAAGTCAAAAAGCAGACGTACTTTGCTCCGTCTTCTCTTTCGAGCGCCTTGAATACGTGTTCAAACATCGGCCTTCAAAGAACTACCGTGATGACACGACTGTCGAGCTGAGGTTTCCCCTTTGACATAAACTCAAAACAACCACAAAATGAGCCACAGTTACCGCTGTTCTACCAAACAAATGTAAGATGTTTGTCACATTCTGTCCGTTTATAACGGGTTCTAACTCAGGTGTCGTGAGATTTTTATGTCATGGGCATCACATCTGATGGCTTTTATCAAATTCACTTACGTGGATTATTTTAACAAGATTCAAATAGAGGCAGAGGCTCTCTGTGGGGCAGGAAGGAAAAATAAAAAGGGCACCTCGTTTCAAACATTTGGTCCGTCTTGTTCAGGGTTAGTTTTAACATACTGTGGTGGGGGTAACTAGACTCAGAAGATTTCCTTTGTTTCACATCAACACTCCAGTCACAGTATCCTGATCCAATTAATCACAAACCAACATGATGGCATCCTCTGGTGGTGAGATTCTGCAAGTGAGACAGGTGGGCGGCCTACCTTTACAATACACACCTTTATTGTAAAATTAGCTTTCATTACATCACAGTAAACATTTGCTTATTTAGGGTTTTGGGACTGGTAAGCTGTACAATATAATGCTGCTCAAAACTGAAAATAAACAAAAGGTAAAAATAAACAAACAAAAAACAAACAAACAAAACAAAATGCAAGAACATAAATTCAAAACACGGTTGATACAATCAGCACTCTTACACAGCTTAAAGCAAAGTTAAAATCAATTCCTTGGAATGTACAAAAAGTTTCTTTAAAAAAAAAAAAAAAAAATTACAAATAAAACGCCAGAAAAATCTTAAGACCCACAGTCATCTGTGCTACATTATCAGTGAACTAAAACTACAGAGAAATAATAAAAAAAAAGAAGAAAAAAGATAAAACCGTTACTCATCCGACTTAAAATCCTGTTCAGAGAAGAATTTATCGTCTTGACTTTCACGTCTAAAAGCTAAATTCTGTACAACGTTAAGGCACTTGTGGCAGCCACAATGTTTGTTTTTTACATAAAAAAAAAAAGTCAAACAACATTTCATCAGTGCACCTCTCCCCCGTTACAAAAGCATTCATACACATTTAGCATCAATTACATGGAAATCTTCTCCGCAATCATCAGTTTGTGTTATATTTACAGTCAGGTTGTTTTTGTGAATAATTAAAAGCTGCGGACTGAGACAGGATGTAACTCACGATGTGGTTAGTTTCACACCACCAGGCTCTCTCGACTCACAGCTCCGTTCTGAAAGACAAGAAATACGATGTTGAACGGAAAAAGAAATACAAAATATCATTATGTTCCTCAATAAATAATACAGGTATTCAGATAGAATTTTTTACACCTCATACACCTGTTAAAAATGTTTGTATTAAACCCTGCAGTGTTTCGTTTGGGGGGATGGGTTTGGAATTAAAAAAAAAAGGTGAATGTTTGCATCTTTATTTGATGTTTAGTAATTGAGAAGCATTTAAAGTAAAGAGGTTTTTGTCATATTTAAGGCTTCTCAAATCCTATATGAAT
This sequence comes from Labroides dimidiatus, assembly GCA_030710495.1. NCBI lineage: Eukaryota > Metazoa > Chordata > Actinopteri > Labriformes > Labridae > Labroides > Labroides dimidiatus. Next base: position 4,959,348 of record CM061148.1, read on the forward strand.
CTCTAGTGCAGCATATCAACAGAATGTCATTTCCATCCATTTATTAGACATCCTTCCTCAAGTGACATTTTCAAAGCTCTGACCTCTGAGCTCAGAAGGCCTCCAAATCAGAGGCCTAAATCTTTTTTTTTTCTATAAATTTTCATAAAAAAAAAACCCAAAACAAATAATATTTTAAATGCTCTGTATGCTACGTCTGCTTTCATTCAGAGGCATTTCAAGAAAAAATCTGTAAAATCTTTTGATGTGAACCGAATCGTAGCTTCAGCAGCAGCTCCAACGTGGAATTTATACCTTAAAAGGCAAGAATGGTGACCTTCTCCTTCCTGTGGAACTCTAACGTTACCATAGCTGCCAATGCTCACGCATTGGTCATCAGAAATGGATTTGATTGGTTTCACACGCTCTCACACCACACCCCCGATTTCTCACACTGAAGTGTCTGTCTTTAGAAAAAAAAAACTATTCTGTTATCTAATATCTGCTTGTTGAGCTATTGCTTAGAGCATAGGTGTCAAACTCTGGCCCGCGGGCCAAATTTGGCCCGCAGTGTAATTATATTTGGCCCGCGAGGCAATTTCGAATTAATATTAGAGCTGGCCCGCCGGTATTATACAGCGGCAGTGCTATAACACCGCATTCACCGCTTAATTAGCCTGTGTAAGAAGCTAATTTTGACATTTACCTCAGAAGGCTGCAAACAGAAAGGAGGCATTCAATTTTTATTAAATTTTACTTAATATGCCATTGATGTGTTTTTATTATTATTATTAGTAGTAGTAGTAGTAGTAGTATTAGTATTAGTATTAGTATTAGTATTAGTATTATTAGCAACTTGATTTTGCACCCCTGCACTTTTAAGTTATATAAGCCTTGCTTGTTCAATATTCATTGTTAAATCAAAACTTGTTTGCTTCCATATTAAAAGGTTCATTTGTTCCACCTTGGCCCGCGGCTTTGTTCAATTTAAAATTTTGGCCCACTTCGTATTTGAGTTTGACACCCCTGGCTTAGAGTAACAGACATCACCCGTGATCGATAAGTTAAGCCTTTAAAGCCAGCGAGGGGCGGAGCTTGGATCTCAAGATGTTAGAACCAGAACCAGAGATCGTTGGTCCACAGTCAACACAACATACCTGCAAACACTCCTGATTTTTCACGTTGATGCTGTAACGGACTGGGTGGGTTGTTCGTGTTAAATAATGGGAATGCGTTAATATGAGTTATTTTGTGTTTGAGAATTAGCATGAAAGGTTGTCTGTCTCTGTGTGTCAGCCCTGTGATTGGCTGGCGACCAGTCCAGGGTGTACCCCGCCTCTCACCCTAATAGACTCCAGCCACCCATGACACTGCATAGGAGAAGCGGTATAGAAGATGAATGAATGAATGATATCAGACGTCCCATGCTTCCTTGAATCTGATTGGCCAGTACTGAGTACTGTAACGCCCTGCTTTCTGGTCTTCCACAAAGAAACATCCCAAGTTTGCAACTTTTACAGGGACTTCTTATAAACATATTGTAAGGGCCATTTCTAGGTGTGTGTGTGTGTGTGTAGGATGTCAGGTCATCCACAAGGTGTCACTTAGGTGTTGGGTCACATGTCTACTTATAGTTAGAGGTTTCATCAGGTAACAGGTGCGTCTAGACGCTGGGAGCACATGCAGTTTTTTGACCGCAACACCGACGCTGGTTTGTGTGGTACATGAAATATCGTGATGTATGGATTCATGGACACTGATGGACATTCCTGTTGATTCTGTTATGTGATACACTGAAGAAGACTGGATGAGAAATAAATTTTCCATAATTCACCAAGAAGACGTCCAAAGTTCATTTACTCAAGACGAAGCAGTGTAAGGTGAGCGCGTCAATTATGTTTAGCCCGTCTAGATGCCCTCAGTGGCTTTAAGTTTTAGGCTTAGCCGCTATACATATAAAGAACTTTGTGCAACGTTTTTAATGTATGAAAAGTGCTTTATAAATAAAGTTTGTTTGACTGGTCAAAACCTGTTAGTAACAAGGAGTGCATATGCTGCTCAGTCAGTTACCTTTAAACCCTGCAGCTGAAACTTAAAGCATCATGTTTGAGCATGTTTCTTAAAGATACTCTTATCTCAGAGTAGTGACTCCTGCTTTAAATTCTGTTTATATTGAAGTCAGGTGACCGAATAAACATTCAAACAGGTTTCAGGTGCAATTATCACCGTTTCTGTTCACACCAATCATCAAAGGAATCCTTACTGTCATGAAAACCTGTTTCAGCTGTCATGTGTGGACCTGACTACAGTCTGACAACAAGCTCAGGAAGTTTTAAACAATCAGACCCAATCTGAAAACTTGACCTGAGCTTGTGAAGCTGTGAGTTTTGCTGTGGCTCACCTTGCGGAGATTGCTTTTCTTAGATGACGTTAAACTTTCATCATCACTGTAAGGTGGAGGTGGAGGAGGTGGGTAGTCATCACTGCGCCCAGGGTATCCAGCAGGGGGATTCTGAGGAAGCGGGGGAGGCCCACGTGGGGCCCTCCCCCGATCCAGGCGGTCGCTCTCACTGTCAAGTCGGTCCCGGCTGCGTGCCCTTTGCTGCTCGCCCAGCTTCTTCCTCTCCATGGCCTCTCTCAGGAAGCTGTCATCATAATCGTCTCGCCCACCCTTGGCACCGCCTCCAGGTCGTCTATCCCGATCTCTTTCCAGGTCCATCAGATCATCACGGCTACGACTGCGTCTCCCTGGGAGGCCTCCGTAGCCCCCTCTGTCTCTCCGACGATCATCAGGGGAGTGGTCACGCCGTCTGCGGTCGTCATAGTCACGGTCGTAGCCACTGCGAGCACTGCTGCTCCACCCGTCGTCTGACCTGGAAGGACGGAGCAGAAATAAGATCAGCAGTGTGTCTATTTACAGTGTGGCTGATTTCTAAATGCTGCACAGCTGTTGTCAAATTGATGAAGATGTTTCTTAATTTGTTTAAGTTTTGCCTTTTCCTTTGCTTTCTTAAGATGCAGTGCTGTGAGCTCTCAGGGCCACCGTATATAACACATGGGACATTTACAGACTTGATCAATCAACAGATCATCTAAAGATCATCAGCAGGTTTAGATCTCTGGAAGCTGTAAAAAAAAAGCCAAACAAAGAAAGACTTCACTTAATAAAGTCAAATCAAGGAAGGTAGGAAGGTGGGAAGAAAGGAAGGAAGGAACGAAGGAAGGAAGGAAGGTAGGTAGGTAAGTAGGTAGGTAGGTAGGTAGCAGTTTGTTTTCTTAAATACTGCATTACACTGCATTAGGTGTCCATCCTGTCTCACTGGAGCTGTACAGCACAGTCTGTGACAACATGTCAGCTGATTTAAACATGATTTGATCTTTTTGGCCACAGACATTTGTCCCATGTTTCTGCTGAGCCTCGCAGCACACTGGATTGATCCCTTTACTTTTCAGTTTGGGATGATTCAGGTTGGTTTAAGTCGTAATCTGGTTTGTGGCGAAATAAATATTTTACTGAATGGAGAAAAAAAAAAGCATGAGATAGTCGTCTTAGTGGCTCCCTGTTAGTCTTAGATTAGATGTTTGAGATTTCACTGGTAACTTTTAAAGCACTCATGGAGCTGGCTCCAAGTTACATTTTAGATCTATTGGCCCCATATGAGCCAGCCCGCAGCCTTTGATCCTCAGGTCGGAACCTCCTGGAGGAGACAGAGGAGGCCTTTTCGATCAGGGCCCCTCCACTTTGAAAATGTGGACATTTGTTTCAAGTTAAAACAAATATTTTTTGATTGAAATATTCTGTGTGACTTCAGACTCACCCTCTCCTGCCTCTTGGCTCATCTGGACGTCGGCTAGGTGGGTAGTCATCTCGGCCATAGCGCCTTCCGATGTCATCCAGGTTGTCCATAGAGCGGGCACGCACGCGATCGCCCATGTACCCACGAGGACGGTAGTCATCACGGCGCCCCTGCTGCGAGACGCTGCTGATGGTGCTCATGGCTTCATCCCGGTCATCCCGGTCCCGGTCATAAACTGTTGCCAGAGGGGGTGGCTGGGATCGGCCTCCACGCCCACGAGGGACCAAGCCATCATGCAGGGAACTGACTTCACTCATGCTATCCGCTAAGGGAAGAAAACAGCAGAGAGAAAGAGTTAGTCACTTGTGGAGCAGGTGAAAAACAGAGTTGGAGGAATGAGGTGCTTTATAAGTAGCAGGAACTCCAGGAACTAGGAACCTTTTGAGGAATTCTGGGTTTGAACTGCAGGAGCCAGGGTCTAAATTTAGTTCTGCGATGGTTTATCCACACACTGGAACTCACTTGGTACTTCAGGTCAAAAAGCGTCTTCAGAATCAAACTAGAGCAGGGGTGCAAACTACAAACTCGTCACAGGTTTAAAAAGGTGGCAGACAGTTCCACCCCTATGCCCATGACACACCAACGAGTGCGCACACTCACTTAGATGAGCACAGACTATAGTGGACTGAGAGTTGAGACAATGGTAAAAATCACCACAAGAAACGCAGAAATTAAAACTTACAACGGGAGAATCACCGAATGGCTATAAGAGCGGGAACAACACGATCATGCAACAGCAGCATGACCAGCGCCGTTTAACCAACAGAGAAGCATGCTTCATGAAGAAAATAAGCTTCCATGTCAGCCAAACAAGCCTGGAAGAACTATTACCAAAAAAAAAGGTGAATAAGATTCATGACTGCACCCCCCACCCAAAAAAAGACATAAATATTTTTTATTACAGATTTACATGAATCACAGAAATGACCTAATTTTGGATCCAAAATGACAATTTTGGCCAAAAGGTGACAAGTTTAGTTTGCACCCCTGCAAGAGTTCTAGTTCCAGGAACTTTCCTTCAAGGTAAAAACCTTGGGCTTTTGTTGTCTGTTCCACCTCAGCCTTATGTTCTAAGAGGGTTTTGCAAATTAAACCAGTGACATATGCAGAAGCAATGAAACAAGAAGTATTTGATTTTTATTTATTTAATTAATTATTTGAGAGTGACAGTCCCATTACTGAGCTCTGAGTTTATCAACATATTGACATCATACCTGTATTTTACACTTGCAACACGAACTGTTACCAAAAATGAGGAACTATTCCCTCTTTAAGGTAACTAAAACTGCTTTTTCACATAAAAGGATGAAATAACAGTAACATACACAGGCTGGGATGAACCATTGCTGCTCCTTTCTGCTGATTTAAAAAGTTTACCCATGTGACTCACCGACCCAATTAGTCATTCTTATATTTTGACCCCTCTGAGCTTTTTTTTTCCTCTGCTCAATAAAAAGAAAGTTAAAAACGTATCTGTTTTGTAATTTTAATAAAGTTAATCTAGGATGCATTTAAGAGGACTCTGTTGTAAACTCAACAACCCCTGAAAAGATTCGCTGAAGGTCAAAGTATACTGAGTCACTTTCTAAACCGTAACATCTGGAGCTGACAGATTTATTTGCATAGTCAGGCTGAAAGAAAACATGAGGGAGTTACAAATTCATGTTACTCACAGTCACATGTTTCTGTGAGCAGGGACTTTTTTTATGACATCAGCTACACTGGTGCTAAATTTAGACCCTGTTTCTAGCAGAGTGCACAGATTTTTTTCAAAAGGTTCCTAAAGGTCCCAAAAGTACCTTTGACTCCAAACACAGGTTTTCCCCTTCAAAAAGGAACTGTTCAAAAAAAAAGTTAAAGCCCACGATACTTTTGCTGTTTTTTTCTCATAATGTTGTGTTGAAAAAAAAAAAGTGTTTGCAAACAAATTCAGTAAGTTCTTGTCTTCAAAGCAGCAGAGAAACTCTAAACGTGAAAAAAATTAAGTGAAGAAAATGCAAATAAAATCACATCAATAGGTCTAAAAGTCGAGGTTTCAATCGGTGGGCCTTGACCTTTTTTTTAACAGTATTTCAGCGCTCAAGCAATAACTGGAGGTTTCCAACAGTCATCTTGTTCAGTTTACATGCAGAGTCCTGCACACATTTGTGGTTTGTCAACCACCAATAACGCTCCCTGCTTCCCGTACTTTTACAAAACTTGGAGCTTATTTCACAGCTTCCTGTACAGAAGCATGAATGATAACAACAGTCGCCCAAGTTCAATCAGTTGTCATCCTGCTCGGTTTAACACAAAGGGGTTTCCTTAATGTAAACCTTACACCAAAAACGTTTGTTTGACTAATGATGAAACAGCAACAGCCTAAAATATAACCATTTATTTACCTCACGTGAGAGGAGGTGGAAATATTTTGTTGTTCTTTGTGCTCTACTGTTTGGTTACAAATAACAAACTACTCATGAGTGAAATGTTCATTCTTTAATTATCATGATTATTCTTTATTATTTTGCTGGTATTTTACTGTGATCAGTATCCCTCAGAGCACATTCTTTATCCTTTACTTCATCACTCTTAGCTCTGACTGGAGATGTTGTAACAGGTGTACATAATTTAACCCAGCTCATGTAAATTAACTGTTCCAAAAAAGTTGCTTTTGCTGTGCAAATTAAATCATTTTTGTCAACATATCAATAAAATCGTCTGTGTCTCAATCAGTTTAACTGATGTAAATGTAAACAGCACTTTAAATGTATGCCATCTGGCCTTTATGCTGCAATTCAAACTACTGTTAATTATTTTAATTTTTTGATATAACTTTAAACTGAAGACGATAATTTCAACCACTCATATTTTCACATTTTTTCCATTTTTCTCCTTTTGTTTGTTTTAAATACATACACTTTAATTTGACTGGTGTGCATTAGTTTGTCTTTATTCTTTTTTTTCCTCCAATCACTTGTAAAGAAATTTGAAATAAAAAAAAACTATATATATACAGCCTGACTGATTGACTATTTAAAAAATATATTAAAGAAATTCCTATTTCACACATCCTGGTTTGGATCCGTACATGTTTTGTGTTTCTTAAAGACCTCCCTTTTTGTAAAACCTGATTAAATGTGTTAGTACAACTTTTCAAGGTCTGATGTGAACATTAGTTTAAATTAAAAAAGTGGAAACGCTTTGCACTTCAATCAGAACTTGATCAATCTTATCCAACAGAAGTGTGGGGCGTGTTACGCGGGGCTATCAGTCACTTACAGCGGTTGTAATTTGCAGGTCTGGAAGGTTCAAGTTTGGACACCTCCTTCTCCAAGTAGTAAATGGCGCGTGTGGCGTTCCCGTCTGGGTCCACCTGGATACGAAATCCACTGCGAGCTGGTGGGAAGAGGACAAAACGTGAGATTTCTGCAGCTTCATGCAAACATAGAGTCAAACATGGCTTCAAAAGTAAGAATTCACACACACGCACACACAATCAAGGTATTTTATAACGAACACAAAAACTGATAGATTTCATATTTTTGGGGAGAACAGGGCTAGTTGTCACACCGGTTGGTTGTCACATTCATTATACCTCACCACCAGAGGGCGCTGTCTTTATAACAAAACAACTGTTACCCTAAAAAGTGTGAAGGGAAAGCTATAGGTAAGACTGTTATTAGCTAGATAACTAGTTGTTACACAGTTGCTTGATGCTAGCATGAAATTCCAGTCGGGGTTGGTTGTAACATATATATGGTTATGTTATATACAGCAGGTTAGCCTAAAGATGTGTTTCTTGTTCATGTTTCTTGCTCCTTATGTGTTAATGGTGTGTGAACTAAGTTATCTATTTGTCAACTTGTCAGTGTCATTAAACACATTTCAGTTTGACAGTTAGATATTGAATGTCATTCAGCAAACGCTTTTGCTTGTCCAAAGCTACGTGCAACACTGAGCAGTTGGGGTTCAGTGCCTTGCTCAAGGGTACCCAGGTAGCGCTCTATCATTATGCTAACACCTCTCCAGCTATCAGCCCAATTTCCAAACTAGGGCATACAGGTACAGAACCACAGACAGCATAGAAATGCAAAAAAAAAAAAAAAATTTAACCGACACATTTTACAAACTAGTTTGCGTAAGAATCAAATGAAGTAGTATTTCCTTAACTTAACAGTTTTCTGTCTTGCTAAATCCATTCCATTACACTGACTGGCGCACATGGACGAGGGCCCACTCATCGTCGTGACAGGAAAGTCCCCCACTTTGGGGACCTTCAGGCTCAAAGTTTTTTTTTGTGACCTGATGGGAAAAAGTGACTAAGTATTCTAGATATTATTCTAGATATTTGGCATTAAGTGTGAGAGCTCACACACAAGAAACGGAGTGTCTACATGATTTGCATACCTGCCAACACTCCTGGTTTCTGCGGGAGTCTCCTGCTTTAAGTGAAATGTTGCCAGCTAAAAGCAGGGTAAAAGCTGAACTAAACTCTGCAGCCTGTTTCTTTTTCTTTTTTTTCCCACTTACTGTGGTCTCCACCATCCGCGTCATGCAGCAGAGGAACCTGGGAACCCTGCCCAACTGCAAAGACAGAGATCAAAACAAAAGCAGTTACCATCAAGTTCTCATGAGGCTCTTTTCCGGTTAGATCTGTCTCCAGAGACTTGCAAGCTAAGCAAGTTTGGTTTAGACTCACCCGAGCTGGCTCCATCATATTCACGCCCGTAACCGTTATGGGAGGGTGCCATCCCAGCACCGTTAGGTAGAGGCAGAAGGGGCATCGCAGGCTGGTTCGCAAGTTGACCAGCGTAAGCTGGCTGAGCATACATACTGGGAGCGTAAAGGGTGGGAGCATACTGACTGGGCACACCTTTCTTCACTGCTTTTCCTGCTTCATACACTGAAAAAAAAAGAAATCAAGAAAGTGGAGAGATTTAATAATTATGGTTCAGTGATGCTGAATACCTCTCAAAGAGCAGGGACACAAACTCGTGCACTGTATGATGCTAGCTTTCCATCTGGTACTCACGTGCTCGTGGGCAGCAGCAGCGGTCGGGGCAGCAGGGGCAGCTGATGTAGCAGCAGCAGGTGTGTGGACAGCACTGACACCAGCAGATCCCGATCAGGAGCAACAGCAGCAGGAAGCCAAAAACCACCAGAACGACAAGGAGCCAGTCTGTGAGAGGACGACATGGGGTGAATCCAGTACATAACAACCGACACATGCAAATACTTCACCCCTAACATTTTCAAACATCTCTCGCTGAGCTATACAGAAAGGAAAGGTCGTTAAACAGATGATTTGATGTTATAGATTGTTTTTTTCTTTGGCTTATGTTTTGACGGATTGGAATCAATGGGAAAAATATCATGAATTTTAAATGTTAAACTGTCCACCAAGAAAATTTTGGCCTCAGTCTTTGTCAGTCTTTTAATCATCAGTGAATTATTCTATCAATAATAATAATAATACTTTGTTTATACAGCACATTTTAAAGTAAGAATCTGTTTAACAATAAGCAGTAAAAAAACAGGTCAAAAATGAACAGCAAAAAGTTAAAAAAATAAATAAAAGCAAATAAGAAAAGCAGCCAAATAACACAGCAGATCAAAAAAGGCAAAAGCAACAAATCAAGAAAAAACAAGATAGTAAAAAAAAACCATAAAATCTAAAAAATGAACTTTTGCCGTAAAAAAATGTCTTAAGCAGTGTAGGGCTGCCAAGATTAGTCGACTAGTCACGATGACGTTGACGATCAAAATCGTCGGCAACTTATTTAATAATCGACGTCGTCGTTTTAATTTTTTTTAAACTGCCGCTGTACTTTCACCTGTCTCGTCTGCCGTTCTGTTCTTGACGCATACGCGCAGAAGTGGTAACCGGGGTAACCCGTGATGTCACTGGAAAAGTTACGCCCAACAGTATCATGGCTAGCCAGCAACAGAGCTCGAAAGTTTGGAGCATTTTTCCAAAATAAAGGAGAAAAGTGTGCAATGCAAAATCTGCAAAGCAGAAATGTCCTTCCATGACAGTACGACGGCGATGCACGAGCATCTGAAAAGACAGCACGCCGTGGCTGATTTATTTTCTGACGAATAATGACAATCTCGGTAAGCTGATTGGCTAGTTGGCTGCTAACATTAACATCAACAGGGAGCTACCTACTTAATAGCGATGTCATGTTTGAATAGAAACTTGGTACATTAAAAAAATGCCAGAAATGCTGCTACAAGCTGCAAAGTTCATTGAAAGTTGAATGAACTATGATATTAACTGTCTTCATTTTAAGTTAGTACATACCTTAAACACTTGAAGCTGGAAACTTATGTTAGCTGTATGCTGGTGCAATAAGCTGCAATTTATGTATGATCCGAATAGTCGACTAATCGCAAAAAATAATCGGTGACTAGTCGATTATCAAAATAATCGTATGTGGCAGCCCTAGTTAGCATACAGCTCTGAGCTACAGATTCATTTCTCCAAAAGTAAATTGCAAGAGATTTTTTAAAGAAAGAAATGAAGAGAAACAAACATTTTGTATTTTGGACCACAAAAAAAAAAAAGGCAAATAAGAAGTTGCAGCTCCGCAGTGAGGAGTGTGTGTGATCATGAAAACATGTGTTGGCCACAGTTGTGACTGGAGCATTTAAAAGGTTTTGTCAGACCGGTAAGGCCGGTCTGTCCTTGAGCCCGGGGCTTTCTTTTACTCTGCATGTCGGTTCAGGCAGCACATGCCACAAATCGAAGAAACAACAACAGCAGAGAGAGAGAGAGGGAGAGAGAGAGACACTTCTCATGGCATAGCACAGTGTGAGAACATGATCTGTTCATGGTCTTTTCTCTCAAACAATCAGCTGCAGGAAATAAAATAATGTAAGCTGAGTCAGGTAAGACAGAGAACAGAGGTTTTTGAAAGGAAAGAGACGACAGACAGGAGCGATCAGAGGGTGAATAAACAGTCTGGTTTTCTTTGCACTTCTTTACCCCGAAAACAGGATGTTTGTAGGTGTGTGTGTTTTTGGAAATGAGTAAATGCGGCTACTTTACGAGCACTGTTTGAATTCTGAATCTTTTAAAAGCACACAACATGTAGCACCACCTTAATGTGGATCAAAAACACACAGCTGAACTCTATAAAGTGGCTTGTACTACCTTCCATAACCAGTAAGTCAATCTCAGGCAGGAGGTCAGTAGTATCTGACATTCTCTCTGTGAAAGAAAGATAGAGCCACAATTACTTTATAGTGTTGATCTGAAACTAGCTGCGATACGTTGCTCAAAAGGGGGGCTGGAGGGAGGTATTTTCACCTGATCATCACAATCTATCAGAAAGAGTCTATTTGAAGCATTTCCCTTATTTGTTTAAAAGCTTATGAGGAACCTTAGAGAGGTGTGTGAGAGGAAAGATCAAAGAAGGACAGCACAGAGCAAGAGGAAGCAATTCGAGTACTTGTACGTCACGCCACATAGGTCCGTACGTAAGCAGGCATCTTACCCAGAACAATGAGCTCTGTGTAGTCTTCACTGGTTCCAGAAAGGTCTTGGGAAGAGACCACAGAGCAGATGTAGACACCGCTGTCGCCCCATGCTGTCTGGGCGATGTTCAGATCCGCATCTGTGAGACGGAAAAAATACAAAACCAAGATGTGAAGCTTGAAGATGAAGATGACACGTTTCACGCTGAGAAACCCGAACTACGATCACCTGCAACAAGATTTTATTTGAGGTGGACATCACAATTACGTTGGACAAACCAGATGCATTGTTTGAGTGATTTAGCACAAATGCTAATTTGCAACACTTGTCCACAGGAGGCGTTTAAGGTTGTAAAATAAAAAAAAAATTACAAATGAAAAGAGTGAAGAAAAGAACTAAAGAAAGTACAGTGGAGAATAACATCCAACAGTTGCACAGAACCGGGGACTTTCAACGTTCCCTCAAGGATTATTCAAGCCCATAAGACCTACAAAGCCGAGCATCAATCGCACCATTAATGCTGATAATGGATTGGATCAATATTGGTATTGGACAAAACTCAAGGATGTCATCTCAGACGTAAAAAGGCAGAATCGGGACACGGATATTGCTTCTTAAAGAAAAAAAAACGCAGACTATGTCGGAAAGAGGTTGCTAAATTGTCTTAAACTGGCAACCACTTGTTTCATCATGTGTGAATGTAACAGGGTTAAAAATATTTAGACCTGTCTTTCTGCTGCAGAGCTTCTTTTTGAAAATTTTATTTTAAGTATTTTTTTTTTGGTGCAGCCTCGTCTTCTGTTCAGTTTCTTCTTCGTTGGTGGCTTTTCCTTTGTATTTGGTTTGACCCCTGCCCTCTCCCCTTTTCTATGTCATCCCTGGGTAGAGGTAGGTGCTCTTGCTTGATTTTTTCTCCTTTGCCTTCTTTTTATTTATTTTAAGTGTGCATTTTTTCCTGTATGATGCGTTTAATGTAGGTTTTATGTCACGTCAAAAATGTTGTTTTATTGTTGTATTTTGGGCTAGCCATGTGCAAGACTGAAAAAAAAACACAACGCAGATTCACACCAGTTACATAAATTAACCACAAAAACTGATATGGGGAATTCAATCAGTTTCAGGACTCGGCAGTCAACCCACCAGATATTGCACAGCAAAAACAAAACCACACTCAGAGAATTTTCAAGTAGTTTTCCTTCTGCTTATTCTCTTTGATGTCATACAAATTCACGTTTTTTTTTATTTGTGTCGACTTGAAAGACTCAGATAATAGGTCTATACATGATAAATGTTCTCCTTTAAATAGTTGGGTTTTTTTTTTTAATAAAATAAATAAATAATCACTGATTTTAAATTAGTTACCAGCAAAATTCGCCAAAGTACAGCAGCGTTGTTTATTTTATTTTTATTTTTTTCCAAATGACGTACACCCCTGAGTTGTTGAATACTTACAAAGTACAGTATGATCAATGTGGGAAAACACATATTTCCCATACCTGTAAATTAAATCTATATTATGAAATGAAGTGGAATTATGCTATAACTAAAACAAAAACACTGCACACATACAGCTGTGTTCACACAGCGATGTGGCTGAGCCACATTATTCTGTAACAAATGAAATATGGTAAAAGCAGCTCCTCCCTTTGTTCCTTTGAGTTCAATCTGCAGCAGAATAATATTAGTGTCCCCGAGTGTGGTTTGGTAACATCTGGTTCTCGCCACAGCTCTGTGGTATTTACAGTTAAGGGCAAGATCTCACAGGAAGGATGGTTATGTCTTAAATTTAAATGAGCTAGTTCCATTTGCAATGAGTCCTTAAGAGTAAGGACATATAAAGATTGATTTGTCTCTATTAAGCTGAGACTTTTTTTGTTTTTATCTTATCTAGCTTAACTGGTATTGCTACAGTTTAGCTTTTCGCAACAGTATCAAACAATGATGGCAGAGAAACCACAGGCTGGTTGCACAATTCAAAAAGCTGTGCATCATGCACTTCTGATGTGTTACCACCAGAGGTGGGCCACTTACTGGAAATGAATCAGGGTAGACCTTTATCACAGAAAGCCCCATCGTTACCCCTCTGGTTTCCAAACCCTCATAATGTAAAGGTCAACCCTTACTGTCCTTCTGGTTCATGGGTAGCTCATGAGTCATTTTCCAGGTGGAATAGACTCTCCTTGACACACTCGACACACTCATCTCTCTTTGCTGAGGTTTAAGAAGTCACACATTTCCTCTGAGTGTTACCAGTTAATCACGGGAGTGACACGTAAAATAATGCTTTGACTTTCTAGAACTTTCTGTAAATCTAGAAAATGCATGTTCATACAAATGTGACACCTCTTAAAATAGAAATAGACAGGTTTTAGGTCTTAACTGCTGCATAAGCATCCGTTTTTAGTCATAAAATGTATAACATTTATCTGGATTCAAGAAAAAAAAAAAAGACAGCTTCAAAGTATTTCCATTGGAAAGACTTAGAGCCATGACAAAAAAGCTATTAGAGTTTTAAAAGCCTTTTTACAGCTGACTGCATAAAGTTTTGCATATGATGCTGAGATTAGTGCATGTAGAGGCTTGATTAGTTTTTCGACCACAGAAACTTTCGCTTTGAACAAGGGACTTTTCCCCAAGCTTCATGCATTTTTAGAAAGACACATCGGTCTGGCGGTTGTATATCAACGGGCGCATTTTTACACCGAAACATTGTGCTTGAGTGCAGTGTGTTTTTTCCTGAACGTCCTTCGTCATTGTCTCACTGCGCTGTAGTGGTCTGGCAGTGTTTTACATTTTTTTGGTTGAAAAACGCCTTAAATGGATTGATGTGTATTTGACTGTCTCTTGTAAGCAGACTTGTAGTCGTCTGACCACTCGAAGCACTTTATAATGCTAGTCACATTCACCTTATCAGCGTCTTGCTCAAGGACACTAGGGCATGTAAGCTGCAGGAGCTGGTATTGACCCCCCTGCCTTCCAAATGAGAGACAATGACTCCACCACTGAGTCACAGTCCCCCCTTGTTGGCTCTGTGGTGGCCTCTTCTTTTTTTTAATTTTCACAGTTTTTTTTTTTTTTAGTTTTTTGGGAGTTGAGTTTTTGTTAAAAGCTAAATAACATTTCATTACTAAAAATAAGTAAACAGTAAAAAAAAAAACAACTTACTGTTTAGGACGGTGATCTTGCGGCCCTGGTAAAATTGTCCGAGGGTGACTGCGGTGCCTTGCTTTGACGCGACATTACGCACCGTCCTCTGGCTGTCGGCACACTCAATGTTGGGGTCGTAGTTGGGGTTGTTCTGGGACAGGATGTTCTCCGCACTGCTGGGATTTAGCGCAGCTTGGATGGGGTCCCGGCAGTATGACTTGTACTTCCACGTGACAACAGGAGGCTGGGTGGATGTTGTCTGATAGTTGCAGGTAAGGGTGACGGGCTGGAAGAGGATGACAATGTGCCTCTTTGTGGGGACCTGGACCGAAATGGCCAGGGTGGACTCTAAGAAAGGAAGGGGAAAGAAATCAAGAATGAAATGGAACATGAAGTAACAGCTATGGTTTAGATTGTAGAGAGATTAACACTCACATTTTGAAATATTATGTAATGGTTTCAAAATCAAACAACACATTATTTCCACACTGCTGGTATCACTGAGTGGGTGTCTGTGGATGGGGCAATCATGACAGGTATGCATACTTTATACGTCTGGAAGCAGACAGATAATCTTTACCATGCTTTAAAAACACAATTAAGACTTGTACTTTCAGTCTTTTGTTTCACACTGGGTAAAAATTCAGTCATCTATGTAACTCTGAATGTGTGCATGCATATTATTTTCACAGTCACTGCTTCCTATTTTTTCCCTCATGTCTTCTTCCTTCCTTACACATAATCTTGTGCTGCATTATCATTAGCATATAAGCTTTACCAGAAAATGCTTTAAGTATTGTTTGCTAAAAAACGAAACTTACACTCAACACAGATGATGGAGGTTCCAAGCGAGATGGTAAGAAGCTGTTTATCATTTAGTCATAACAAGCTGATGAATTCTGTAAGTATATTACGTTTTTCTGTATGCTTTGGTGTCGATTTGTCTAAGAGTCCTTTTTTGTGCTGTTTAAAGGTGCAGTTCAACGGAAACTTCCTCTTATCCAGTTCTTGTTAACCTGTCTGAGCTACAATAAAACAACAAAACTGTAGAATGTGGTTCCTAAATAAAAGTGTAAGCAACAACATAACTTAAACTGGGTTTTTATTGTTTTGTTTTGGTTTTTTTTCTTTTATTAAACCAAGTAACATCTGCTTTTTGTCAAAGTTTACAAAGGCAATTGTTATACTAAATGTATTCCAGTTATATATGTATAAATAAGTTGATTATTTTAGTCACATATTTGAATACTCAAGCTCTCCAATAAAAAACTATAAACAAACAAACAAATAAATAAATAAATCGTTTTGTTTCAGGTTGATATATGATTCAGTAATGTAGGCTACTTAAAAAAAGATATTTTTTGAATGTAAATCAAAAATAAATTAGCAATTAAATCTTATATTATTGCACTTTTTAGAACAAGAAAAAGAGGGCTAACGAATCCCCAAAATGGTGTCAAAGTGTCCAATCTGAGAAGGTCTCGAGGTGATACTGCGAGGTAGAGGTAGTATCTACCAACAGACTTCACGGAAGAGGGCCCACCCTGTTTGGAGAAAAAAAAAAACAGCGAACTTACCTGTCGCCATTAAAGCGGCGATGATTAACGTCCACAACATGTTTTATCCTCTTTCTTCAGACTCTCAGTCGACCTAGCTGTAATATTTAATCAAAAATAAAAACAAAGAAACAATTTATGCATAATAACACGAGCGGGCGTTGTTCCCTTTAGCTAGGTAGTTCCTGCTCCATTTTGTGTCTTTCTAGATAGCGAGGGGAGTACCTGACCGCCCCACGTCAGCCGCGCAGCAACAGGTGAACGTACGAAAGCAGGTAGAGAAACAGAGGGGTGTTAGCCGCTTTTAGCTACTTCTTAATGTTTGTCTATTGGAAATTGGATCTCCTTAGCCTTGTAATAAAAATACGACAAATAATAAAATATGAAACCATTGCTTTCCCAACATACTATGCAAAGTCAAACATAACATTAGCAAAAATAAGTTTGGTTGTGCTCACCCGCTCGATGGTACGACCCAAACACTGACACCGCTATCAAAGCATTGTTTGTTAATGTTTAACTACTTTGTGTGAGCTGTTTGTGTGTCTGTGAGTTCATGACTAATGCGCGCGTACCTGTGTGAGTAATCAACTTACCTTGTCTGACACAGTTTCTGTTCAGGTGAGATAACGCATAGGTCATTGAAGTCGAAGTGGTGGAGGAAGTATAAAAAGCTGGATGTAAATCATTAAAAGTAATGCATTAAATAATGCAGCATTGTAGTCACCACCAGATTCATCCAATGCAATGAACGTCTTTTAAATGCGTCATGCTCGGTAAACTTCACACGTCTTCAGTCAGACATTTGAGAACAAATATCTCAAATTTAACTATGTCTACGCATTTTTCCACGTGTCACGAAAAGAAGAATTTTCACATTTCTTTTAGTTTGACATAGATGTTATATAGATGTATTAGAGGGGAAGCATGGGATAAAAATAGAAATTAAAGTTGTTGTTTTTTTTAAAGTTAGTCCTTAAAATATTAAGTGACATTGCTCTGATTATATAATAATAATAATAATAATAATAATAATAATAATAATAATAATTCCAAGATGACTACTCTATTTTCCCTTTTCATCTTTAAGAGATATTTTTGTAAATTATACTTTTTAATAATAATAAAACTTTATTTGTATAGCACTTTTCAATACAAGAATACAAGTAACAAAGTGCTTCACAATAAGCAGTAAAATAGTTTAAAAAAAGAACAGCAAACAGTAAAAACAGAAACAGATAAGAAAAGCAGACGAAGAAAGTTAAAAAGAAAGACAGCAAAACCAATAAGATCAAGATAAAAAAATAAAACAAAATCACAAAATAAAAGCTTTTCTCTAAAAATAAGTCCAAAGTCTAGGGGCTCTTACTGAGAAAGCTCTATCGCCCTTGGTCTTGAATCTAGACCTTGGAACAGCTAGTAGAGCGCTACCAGAGGATCTCAGACTGAGTCCAAGCTAGGGGCAGATAATTCTACAATTCTACAATTTCATTTAGCAGATACTTTTTTTTTCAAAGCGACGTACAACACAAGCAAGAATTTTAACAAGAAGGAGAAACCTTATTAAGTATGAAGAAATGCTTCAAGTTAAATGGGTCACAGGTACTCTGCCATCAAGTGCCCACTGACCCCCCTCCCCCCTTTTTTTGTGTTCTATCTAAATATCAGACATGACTAGAATTCAACATTCAGCAGAAATCAATATTCAGTGCTTTCATTTTTTTTTAGCTCAGTCTGAGACTTTCTGATCTGACCCCTGAGGACAAAGAGGAGAAGGGTGTCAAGAACACAGAACCAGAAGAGGACACAAATGCAAACTCAGGAACGAGAGATGTAAAAGCAAAAAGGGTTTATTAAACAAACCAGGTTCAAAACACAGAGCAGGGAGTCAGCCAGGCAGGGTTCGGTACACGTAATCAGGCAGACAGACAGGCAGAATTCGGTACACAGGTAGACAATCCAAAACAAGGCAAAGGTATCCAGATAAATGTGAGGCAAAGATCAAAGTCCAAAAACGAGAGCAAGACAAGACTGTGAATAAAGGCTGGGACGAAGACTGTTAGGTACGACGAACTGGCAACGAGACAGTGAGACACATGAGGTTAAATACAAGAGGTAATGAGGGGTGATGACACACAGCTGGGGAAGACAATCAGGGATCAGGTGTGACAGACAGGGAAGGGCAGATAGGAACAAATCCAAAAGACAGAGACAAGGGTTAGTGATTTCAAAATAAAACAGGAAACCAAACAAGACTCAAAATGTGCAAAACAACGGAAACTTGACACACATGACAAAGGGTCAGATTAAGGTCCTAAGTGTTCCCTGAACAGGTGAATCCTCAGACCTCTCTTAAAAGTAGAAGGGGACTCTGCGGATCTTAATGAGTTGAGTAATTCATTCCACCATTTCGGTACAATAGAGGAGAAGAGTCTGGCTAGAGATTTAGAGCCATGCTGGGCTGGGATAAATCAATACATTTGAGGAGATGACTTTAAAATAAAACTGATGTCACTTTAAATTTGTCTATTACCAATGTAAAACTACAGTTTTCTTGAAGAGGAATAAAATCTAGTGCTATATACACAAAATTACTGCCTAAAAAACGAATTAGAGGTTTCAAAGTAGAAAAAGTGTTTGCCAATCAGCTCTGAGGTTGTTCCAGAGGTTGTGACCAAAATAAGTATAAAAAATCTACTTTGGTGGAAGTCCAGAGAGTTTACCTTAAGGTCAAAATGAAAACCAGTTCTAAAATTTATTGGGGGCCACTTTGGGGATTCTAAATTAAGAATGATGTTCATCTATCTTTTTGCTGTCCCCCACATCATACAATGTTCCTCTGTGGACCTTCAGCCCTGTGTCAAAAAAAGGAAACATGAATTAAGTTTTTGGTGTAAAGATCACAAGTTAAAATATTCACAGTCCACATTTGGTCTCTCTGTATTTGTAGAAATAATACTTGAAAGTAATATACAGCTGTGTGATTGTGGTCTGTTAATCTTGTTTTTTGTAAATGTAGAAACAGATGGATAGTGTTAACTGTAAAATTAAATACATTAAACAGACTCTACCTACCTCCTATTGCAGTGAAACTGGAAGAAAAAAAAAGAATATATCATGGATATGCAGAAAACTCTATTCAAAACTTATAATCAGATCAGTTAAGAGAATGTGAGACTAAAATTATGTGACGTCTGGTTGGAGTTTTTGTTATGTTGGAGGTTATTTTGATCAGTGACATCACAAAGCCACACTTACACGGTAGATCAGCCCGGCCACCAACAGCATAACAAAGAGGACTGAAAAATGGAAACATCTTTATAGTCATACGGGGACAAAACAAAAACAGTTCTGACTTTGTTTGCAGACATCTGAAAGTAGTAACTTGATATTCAGTGCTTGTGTGATATACGTACCAGAGGCTATAATACATCCAACATGTTCTCGGCCTGGGGTCTTCGAGGGGACACCTGAACAGAAGGACATTGAGTCATTTGTATCTATAGTTTATTTAGTGAAATGTTATAATCAGTAAGAGTTGGCTTAATGGTTATTCTGGGTTTTGTTCTCAAAAGGTTTTTCAGTCTCTGGTTTGTGGTATTTTTGTTTTTTCATTAAAGAAGTGCGTGTATAGATGTGTTATAGATAGAAGGTATTTTTAGTAGCAGTAGTAGCTACAAGGTATTCATGTCTGTCCTACTCGAAGCTTTAAGAAAATTTTCATAACATTGAGTTGATACAATTTTTTAGTCCACCCAAGAGAAAAAATCTTAGACTATGATCTTGTAGTGGAAAAGCGCAACCGTTTCTGAAACACCGACATGTGTAAAATCTAGATTTCTCCAATAAAGTTTCAAAGCTTTACCAAGTTTATAATACAGAAAGGAACATCTGTCCCAACGGTTTTCATTTAGTAGTCATGGTCTTTGCTTTAGAAATGTTCCCAATGACTATATTTCAGTTTGCAGGAGCTGTTGTGAAATTATATTTATAAAAGATGACACTGCTGTCCAGTCAACATTTCAGTGTAGCCATTAAGATTTTCTCTCTTAAAGTTAGCCCAGTTTAAAGTCAGGTGTCCAGGCACCTCTTGACCAACAAAAGCAGGAAATCATGTGGAAACATTCATGTAATACTTACAGCCAGAGATGTTGAGAGAGTGTCCCCCACCTTCCACCTCCAGTTGTTCCAGGTCTTCCACGGGGCAGTGGATTTGGATTTTGGATGTGTCATTGCACACGAAGCAGCTGTTGTTGCCAGTGGGTTTGTGGGGATCAGAGCATGCTGGGAATGGATCGTTAAGATTCCTGACGTAAAGACGGATATCTGTTTTTTTGTATATTAAGACCAAGTCTTGGCATTTTTCCTGGTCCATGCAGGTGAAACACTTCAGTTCGGTCGAACCTGAGAGAGAAACACAATCTGGTCTAAATGTGGCTGAATGATCTTGAAATGAGAGAGGGTGTTAGTAAGTGAGGACGACCTTTTTGGTAGCTTTGCAGTAAGTTGAGCACATGTCAGGTCATTTTAATAAAACAGTGTTATAAATACATTTTTGCAGTTTTAAGCTCTTTATAAGGACAGTTGAACTAAATATTGACCAAAGGGGAAGAAAACATTGTACATTTAAATATTTTAAGTCTACATACCAGGAAATCCATCAGAGACCAGAACAAGTGATGCCATCCAAATAAGTCTGAACCCTGGAAACACAGACGAGGTCATTAAAACCTATTCTCCATTCTGAAATCCATAGCTCATGTCACTGAATGGCTGTGATGTCTTTCGTCTGCACTGTTTACTTTACATCTCGCACTTAAGGCAGCTGCAGATTGGTCCCCACCCTGCCCACGAACCAAAACACACTGCGAAAACCTCAAAGGTCCCTCAGGTTGGTGCAGTCCACATCTAAACAGGAGTCTCATGTTGATCTGTGAAAAGATCAGTGGGGCTCATATTCACCCACATCTTCCTAATATGAGTGTTCAAGGTCAGATTTATGAATGGTTCTCAAAGTGAAGAGTTGTTTTAAGGCTGTGTACCTGCAGACTGGTTTCATTTGGTCAGTTTATGTTGAAGAGGTAGCTCTCTAAAGTAAACAAGGCAAGAGACTTTTACAACATGGACAAAATCGCTGAAAGAGCAGTGATTGAATATTTGCATCAGAAAGGTCTATCACCTGAGGATATCCATACTGATATGGTAGCAACACTAGGGAATGATGCTCCTTCATATGCTACAGTGAAAAGGTGGGTGGTGGAATTTAAGCGTGGCAGGCAGAGCCTTGGGGATGACGCCCGTCCTGGAAGGCCTGTCACTGCTGCAACCCCAGAAATGGTCAATAAAGTCCATGATGCTGTTCTGGCTGAAGGGACAAACAATCAACGACACATTTTAACCATCACTTCTGAGGCAGTTGAGAGAAAATATTAAACTCAAGCACCGCTCAGTAAACTCAGTAAAGGTGTGTTGTTCCACCAGGACGATGCCCCTGTTCACGAGTCTGTCATCGCCATGGTTGCCAGTAATGATTGTCTTATTCGCCTGATCTCGCTCCATCAGACTTTCATCTATTTCCAAAATTGAAAAAGGCCATTTCTAGAACCCACTTTGGGTCAGATGATGACATCATACATGCCATTTAAAAGCGGCATTGAAGCCCTTAAACATCGCTGGCTAAAGTTTACAGATACTGAAGGGGATTATGCTGAAAAATAAAGCAATATGTCCGCCAAAAGTCAAAGCCTTAAATATGAGGCTCAAAACTTATCAATCAGCCCTCGTAAGGGCATAAGCCTCCAGTGCCACATACAGAAATCAGCTCAAGAGGAGAAGAGAAAGACAGGGTGAAAAAAAATACTTTAAGAAAAAACTCAATTTAATTTTACTGAAACAGATCCTGAATGTGTAACCCAAACAGGCTTCTTTATTATTTAAACCATATTTTGAAGCTTCAGTACTGAGTATAATTTATTAGCTAGTATCATTCATGTTGTTAATGATACTAACAAACAGTTTCACTCTTGATACACTGTAAAAAAAAAAAAACCAAAAAGACAACTTGTATTTTTTGGCCTAAAACAGTATTTTCAGTTGTAAGGATTGAAAATATGAATTATTGACATCTGATGGAAAATTGTGAGTTAGCTCAGCAAACTGAGCTACTTGTCTGCTTTAAATGACCTTCCTGAATTATCTCACACTGGTAAGTTTAATCCTGCCTTTTTTATGGATTTAAAATGATAACGGAGGTTTTTATTTTGTGTGTGAAACTGTTTTACAAGTAAATGCATAGAGTGACCTACGTATGTTCAGCATTTAAACACAAACAGCTTGGTGGTTATTAGTGAAAGCTAGCAGCTAATCTAACGTCTGGGGAAAGAAGCCTTAAAACAAGCTGTGAAGAGCGAGGGAGTGAAGCCTGCTGGGAAATTGTTAGTTTTGTTGCGCCACGACTCAGACTGAGTGTCTTCTGTATGTTTTGACTTCTGTTTCCCGAGACCTTAGCAAGCTAGGGAAGTGGCACCACCTGGGGGTGAGCAGGAAATGAACCACAGGCATTGACTCAAACTGCAAACTAGTCTCCAAGCCATGTTTGTTTGGCAGAACTTGCTATAATAACTTACTGTAAGTTATTGTAAGCAACAATGTTCAGTTATTGTAATGTGAACTTGTAAGGTACTTGAATTTTCAGATAGTGCAACTTCCAGTTGAGTAAACACAAAGTAAAATTTTAAGTCAAGCTAACTCAAAAGCAAAACTCAAAAGGTTAAGTTCATGAGCTTAATCCAAAATTTTGCAGAAGTTTGTTGCCTTACAATTTTGAGTTTTCTCACCTTTCCTTTTTTTTTTTTTTTTACAGTGTATCTGCCGTTTTGTCCACATGGTTTGCACTGTGTGTTTATAGAAATAAATGAAACATACATTTTGGGATGTTGATCTTCCGAGCAGCAGCAGGTCTTTTCCTCTTTTGTGTCACCTTTCTTCGTTTTGATGCTCCTTTAAGATCCTTTATTTTGCCCATGATGCCGCAGTTACCGCTAACTTCACGTGCTGCTCCACGCATGATGGCTGTTTTTCCGGGTGAAGCCTTCATCATTTCCTTATCCGGGTTTCCCGCTCCCAGAGCGGATGTTGTTGCTTTTGCTGTGGTGGTGGCGGTGGTGGATTTGTTTATTTGTGGTTTGGTGGACGGTTCAGGGAAGTCCTCGACAGACTTCGGTTTTGAGAAGAGTTGTCCAAGACTCTTGGTGCTCTCGAAGAATTCTGCTTCTTCTTTAGGGATTACTTTCACACTGCTGCCTTTTCCTGATACAGGCAGAGCGTTCTCATCGTAATCCTCACTGATTGTGTGCTCCAAAGTGGAGGAGAAGCCAATCTCACTGCAACAAATAAATAAAGTCTTCTTCTTTAAGTGACAAACATTCTGCTTCTTAGAGAGGTATAAACCAGAAAAAGTCCCTATATGATTGATTATACTTTATTTACATGTCATGCACAAAAACTGCCCAACCCTTATGGGTTTAGAATACACCAGAAATACCATTGAGAGTGTTTTAAAAAAGGATAAGTGAATAAATAAATTCATAACACACTGAAAAAAGTGAAACAACTGTGTCATTAAGTCAAATTGCATTTTTTTAATTGATCAAACTTAAAATCCTGGTTTTTGTCTTAAACCTGTTTGGTCCAGTTTGCCCTGGTTTAGCAGATCTTAGTTATTCCCATGATGCATTTCAGCCAAGTCAGTTCATATTGTATTTTATGTTACAAATTAATATGTTTTACAAATAGTATGTCGAACACGTGTTTGTAAGCCACTGACTGGCTCACTTATAAATGACTTTGGGTAAGAATATTAACTATTTTATCATATATTTATTGTAACCATGACTTCAAAGGGTATGCAATTGATAAAAGACCCACCACATCATTATGAAAGTTGATTTAAGATCTATCATTCTACATCATTGAGAGTTGAATTGTCTGTTAAAATTGATTCAATACTTATGTGAATGGAATAACTTTGGAATGCATTTAGCCCAGTGTGGTAATGCACTCTTTACAGATTCGTGTTTGTGAAAAAAGGAAATACTATATATTGACTTTGGAGGCTTTACTTTATACTGACTTGAGAAATTGACTTGAGGAAACCTAAAAATATTGCCTGTAACAAAATTAGAGTAATTTAATCAGTTTTCTCTAAAGTAAAGGTTTAACTGAGATGGAATTATAGATATAAGGTTTGTTCAAAATGAAAAATTAAGCTGAAACAAACTAGCGCATTGTGTGGTCTTCATAACGAATTATTGTTTTACTTTGTGTGAATGTAAATTTATAATTTGAGAAAAACTAGTAATTTTAGGTGTAACAAATTAGAGTAATTTTTTTTTGGTTAGTCCAAAGTATTTTTTTTTTTCAGTGCAGTTACAACATAGGATCTTTTCTCGGTTCATTAGTAAACAATACACTCTGCCTTTTCTCCCAAGCTTTGCAAATAAAATCTGCAACAGCAAAAGTTCCTTTTCTGAAGCAGGACTCAAGTTTTTCGTAGTCATCAAACCAGAAAAAGTCAGCATCAATCAAAGACATTTTCGTCAAAAGTGAATCTCTTAAGTCATCTTAAAGTGGACAGTAAAATATAAAATAAATCTCACTCCCACTCTCAGTTTCACCAACATTACAAAATAAACACACCCTTGTCTTCTTCACAAATGGCATTAAACCCACCTATATGTTGCATTCCTTAGAATAAAATATAAATACACCAAAGGGTGATATCAAAGGTTTAGATCACTGCAGCAACATCTTTCAGATTGATCTTGTTAAAAATCTGTATGGATAAACAAGGACAGAAAAAACTTACCCGCTCTCTTGACTGTACTGCCTCAAGCCACCTTCAAAAGTAAAACAGACACAGTAAAACCAACCTCATCTGATGAAAAGAAAAACACTGATGTGCGACATTCACACCCAAACCTTCTCAACAGGCCCCACCCCCCAGATTTTAGTCTGTCAAACCATGCTGTCTAATGTGCCGTGGATGAATGAGTCATGCAAATCCACCATATCTCTGCTGTCACTCGTCTTGTGTAGCAGATTCATGAAATACAAATAAAGAAACTCACTCTCAGGCTGCAAGTGCGAAAAAAGTTCCATTGGAAGCGTCATTTTTGTCCAAATAATCTGGAGCAAACAGCGAAAGGTGCTTTTCGGTTCAAAACGGAAGACAAGGACTCAGTCAGTGGAAAGGACTCTGGGTAATGCAGTCCTGTGGAAACAGAAAGTATGTAGTCCCACTTGTTTTGTTTTGTTGAACCTTCACAGTACGACGATGAATCTTCGCACCAGAAGATGACTTAAATCTGATTCATGCTGAATGAATTTCAGAACTTGAGGTTTATAAAGCTCTGTGTGATGATGAAGCATGATGAGTAATGTCGTCGTCATGTCGTGTTATACACCGGAAGTAAAAGAAACGTCAGAGGTTTGTGGGCGTTTGTGGGAATAAAACCGGTTTCAAAGTTATTTTTCAGCAAATTTCAGTGAATGAGTCTCCACCCACGTGTACTGATGCAGCTTTTCCCCTCTCAGCATGTTGTGGTTTTTCTTTTAAAGTCGACTGCAGTAAACCTGTTCCAGTCAAATCAAGCTTCTTGCACAGAAACGTCTGCAGTTAAGCTCAGGAAAAACAAGCAATGAAGAAGCAAAAAAAGTTCTTTCACTTGAAATTCTTGTGAAACAATCTTTGATGACAGATAGGGAAACCAACCACCCAGGATCAGAAAGTTTTTAATGAATTTCGAGAAACTGTATGATGTGGTGTAGCATACACAGCATATCATTTGCAGCACCGAGCGCTGTTTCACTTTCATATCATCTTCAGTCCTTGTCAGCACACAGCTGAGACTGTAGTAATATAAAAAAAACTGCCTTATGTTGTGTGTGTTTTTGTTTTTTTTTAATCCTCACTGATTTTAAATCCCTGTGGGATGTTTATATGATGTTTTTGTCACTTTAAAGAGCCTTAAGAAAGACTATCTGCTGATGTCTGCCGCACTAACACACCTGTGAGGTTGCAGAGATAAATAGTCTTTAAACTTTTGTCAGCACACTGCAAAAAACTGAAATCTTAGGAAGTGCTTTTGTCTTATTTTTAGTAAAAATGTCTTTTTAGACTTAATATGAGCCTCATTCACCAGACCAGTCCAGAAACATGTCTCATTTAAAGATATTTAAAGACAAAAATCAGCTCTGAATTGTTTGTAACAAGTAAAACAATCTGCCAGTGGAGTAAGTGAAAGTTTCTTGTATTTAGACATTCTAAACTTGACAAGTAACTTTTTCTTTCTCCACTGGCAGATTTTTTTGCTTGCTGCAGGTAATTCAGACCTCATTTTTATCTTTTAATATCTTGAAATAAGACACGTTCCTGGACTTGTCTGTTGAATGTAGCTCATGTAAAGTATAATGAAGCAATTCTTACTTTAAATAAGACAAAAACACACTTGATTAGATGTCAGTTTTTGCAGTGCATGGTAACATGCTCGCATTCAAAATGCTAACATGCTGATTGTTCTTTATTAATGTGATTATGTTGAGATTATGTTGTAAACTGGCACAACACACAAAGGCAAACGCTCTAACTCATCACTAAAAACCACTTCCTCCTCTGTCTGTCGGGGAAACATCTCGGCTGGGCGTCTTTTATTCTAGCCCCCAGACTGATGCATCCTAAAGCCTGTCACTATGAAACTAGTCAAGTGTTTATGTCTTGATTTTAGCACAAGATGTCTTATAAGACTCAATTTGAGCCACATTCACCTGACAAGTCCAGAAAAATGTCTTATTTCAGGATATTAAAAGACAAAATGAAGTTCATTACTTCTGAAAAGTGAAACAAAAATCTGCCAGTTGGGTGAAAAAGATTCACTTGTTCAGTTTTTTCTTGTATTAAGACATAATTCTTATTTCAACACACTTGAAATCAATGATGAGTATTCATGGCAACAATATTTGCTTCTTCATTCTTCCTGACATACTTATGTGGTTTACGCCAAGCCAAAGACGAAGTTGAAGAGGTCAAAGAAGAGGAAATCAGTGGCTGGATGGTGGCGAGGAAGAGGCCGGGGGACGTCTAAGGAGATGTTTGTACAGGTTTCTTTGAGACTTTTTCTTTACTTTCCACCACAAACGCCACTTAAAACGACATATTATTGAGTCTTACACCCAAAGACATGCAACAATATACTGAACGCTGTTTTAAGGCCAAGTGGGAGGAGCTTCTTGGTTGGGATATTTACAAACAGTTTGACTATCTTGAAAATAACATGGAGGGAAGTAGTTCAAAACTGAGATTTTCAGTCACACTTTCAAAATGTGTCACATCTGTTTATGAGTTTCCTTCTCTGACATCGTATCACAGGAGCTACTGCAACACCTGGTGTGTCTTTGTTGGTATTGCAGCAAATGTTGGAGCAACTCCATCGACTCACTCAGTCATAAGAAATGAATAAACAGAACTGTGTTTTGTTTGTGTCCATGCTGACTGCTCAATGGTTCCACTTCAGTCTGCTTGATATGGACCATCCTGATGAATCTGGTTCAGAGTTCAAATTTGTATATTATCCAAAAACACCAATTATACCAAATTATACCAAAAACACAAATGGATAAAATAACTATACAGTTATATAAAAAGAATTATATTAACAATTCATTCATTGTTCCCCAATGTAGAGAGTGTTTTAAAAAATTGGTATTTATCATTTTTGCATGACAATCAGTTTAAATGAATTTTTAACAGATTTTTTTCCTCTAAATGAATGAAAATTTAAACGCTATCTTTCCTTATTTAATGTGTTAAGTTGATCATATTGACTCCATAAATCATCATTCCTTGAAGTACACGTACACTTTAACAAACACAATCATAAAATGTTGGCTGATATTTAAAACGTGTTTCTGTTAACACAGCTGTTGTTTGGGTAGTGATTGCATTTTTTCAGTAATTACAGAAGTTCTTTGTTCAAGGGTGGCAATGTAATCACTTCACTCTTTCTTTATATATTTTAACTTTTAAAATGTATTATGACCAATGAAACATTTTAATTAATCATTTGAGAAATAACGGTGGTTTCATCTTCTATTTTAACTGGAATAAGGTCACAAGTATGGAATCATGTTAAGCTAGCGGTCTGTTGGGTACCATGGCCTTCATACCTCTCTTATGGGCGCCATGCTCAACACTCCTGTCTACAGGGACCACAGTCTGTTTGTGTCTCTCGTTGGGGACCATGGCCAGTCTAAGTGTTTCTCTCTCCCTGCAAAATTACATAAAGTTAAGTTTAAAAAAATAATAAATTAAGAATTATCTATATATGACACATTTATCTATGTATCATATAATGTAAGACTTTTTTTTTATATAATAAATGAACATCATATATTTTCAATAGTGAAACCTTTCCAGTGTTTTGTTGGTGACTTTTTATGCTATTTGTTAGCATAACTCAACAACGTGAGACACAACGTGGCTGGAAACCAAACACAGTTTTGAACAAGTGTACAGAGATAGAAACTAGTGTTAACAATCCTTAAAAACAACACTCTTATTTTTAAACTTTGGAAATAATAATAATAATAATAATAATAATAATAATAATAATAAGAATAAGAAGAAGAAGAAGAAGAAGAAGAAGAAGAAGAAGAAGAAGAAGAAGAAGAAGAAGAAGAAGAAGAATTATTATACATGTCAACTAACTTACTAACTGGGTGAACAGGAAGGAAACGTCTCTTCTTGGTGAAATATCTGGAGTTTGGCTAAAACCGAGCCCTTTACATAAAGACTTTTAAAACAAACAAATGAATAAATGAATAAATGAATAAATAAATAAATAAATAAATAAATAAATAAAATAACTACTTGATCAATCTAAATCTTTCAAATTCCCTTTAAATTAAATCCAAAGGGATCTATTAAAATTCAGTATTTAGAAAATTGGCAAAAATCATTTGATTGTTATTTTCCTGAATTTATTTTTTTAAGGAGTTTGAAGTTGTGACAGCTGCCAATAGAAAGCGACACTTAAAATAGGATTTTTGTGTATTCAGTTTAATGGCATCTCATTTAATGTCTCATGAAAAAAATAGATCATAACTTAATTGTTTTTTAAAAAATATGATTTTCATTGTGGGACAGAAATTTTAAATGATTCCAATGAATCCCAGTGAACAGGCATCCTTCATTACTGAGGGCCCCAGTCTGTGCAGTAATGACTCGGCCTTTTTTTTTTTTTTTTGAGAATTCTTTTTATTGAAATTTTTCAGAAACAGAACATCAAACAACAGTCCAGGTTGTGTAAAACAGTTTACCTAATCAGTCTATAATATCGCATACAGTATTCATGTAGGAGCACTCAAAACAAAAGACAAAAAATAGGATGTAAGTTAATAATATTGTACATGAAAAAAAAAAAAAAACAACAAATAAACAAAGAACAAATTAAATGGTGGTACTTGTAATTTGAAAGAAATTCAAAATTCTTTCCCATTTTGACATAAACAGGTGGTGCTTTCCATTAATACAATACCTCAACCGCTCCAGTGTGATGACATCTGAAACCATAGATTTCCACAACTGAGCAGAGGGAGGATCAGTACCAACCCATTTGACCATAATAGCTTTTCTAGCCAGCATTAAGAAAAATTGAACAATTTCTTTGTGTGCTTTCAGACAGTCTGGAATCAGTCCTAATAAACAAACTAGTGGACTGGGGGATAAGGACTGCTCTATTATCATACTAATCTCTGCACATATTGCCTGCCAAAATAATTCAATTTTTTTACATTCCCAGAGACAGTGAATCCTAGTTCCCAAGATACTTTTACATTTCGGACAGTTTGGAGAGACTCCTGGCGTATACTTGCTGTAAATAAGTGGAGATATATAAACATTATGCAATATATTATATTGCATCTCCTTGTATCTATTACAAATTGATATTTTGGAAGGCAATATCAGGATCTCTTCCCAGGATTCCTCATCCACCGCAGTCTTAAGTAGTGTTGACCAAGATATTCTCAATGATTCCATCGTATTTAGGTTCATGCTTTGTAATTCCAAGTAAAATTTGGATACAAAGCGTTCATGCTTTCGTTTGTCTAAAATACTTTGTTCCAACATCTGAAAGTCACCTGGGGGACTAAGTGTACCCATTCTCATTTGTACATAATGCCTGACTTGCAGATATTTAAAAAAGTCTTTGGGGGATATTTTATATTGAGTTCTTAAGAATTCAAATGTTTTAAAATTCCCATTATCCCACAGGTCATAGACTCTTTTAATACCCGTTTCTTGCCATGTCTTGAAATTGGATACAGCGCCCTCTGTTGTTAAGTCTGGGTTATCTACCAAGGTTGTAAAGGAGCTTAAAGAACTGTTTTTTTTAAAGATTTTCCTAAGGCTACTCCATGTCTTTATTATGTTAATAATGAGCATATTATCCTTGACTATTGCTGGCACTTCTCTCACTCGCTTATCTAATAAATTTACCGGGGAAAAGGGTTTACAAAGTGTCACCTCAATCTCAAGCCATGGTAGCTCATTATAATTTGTTTGTTTATCTGCCCAGAGGGAGATAATTCTGGCATGTATTGACAAGATATAGTTTTCAATTTTTGGTAAACCCCATCCACCATTTTCTTTTGGAAGCTGCAAAATATCAAGCTTAATTTTGGGTTTTCTGCCAGCCCAAATAAAGTCTGTCATAGCCTTATTAATGTCTCTAATATCATTTGGTTTCAATATAACAAAAAGCATAGATACAGGATATGTTATTTTAGGAAGAATGGTCATTTTAATAAGGTTTATTCTACCGAGAAAGGATATGGGGAGATTCTTCCAGCTGGTCATCCTTTCTTTAATGTGTTTAATTAGGGGATTAATATTTTCAGTGTATAACTGATTAATTTTAGGAGTGATTTTAATCCCCAAATATCTAAACCCTGCAGGCGCCCATCGAAATGGTTTTACAAAGCCAGGTTCAGCTTGACCACAAAACCCCAAGGGCATTATCTCAGATTTTCCAAAATTAACTTTATATCCAGATAACTGGCCAAATTCTTCAATGCATTTAGTTAATGCAGGAATTGAATTAGATGGATCTGTTAAGGTCAAAAGGATGTCATCTGCATAAAGTAATATTTTGTATTGATTTATTCCTATAAGAGTACCCTTGATGTTTTGACTCTGTCGAATAGCTATTGCCAGCGGCTCAATAGCCAAGGCAAACAAAAGAGGTGACAGTGGGCTTCCTTGGGCTGTGCCTCTTGTTAACTTAAATTGTGCTGAGATCAAACCATTTGTTAATACAGAGGCAGTGGGGGCTTTATATAAAATTTTTATCCAGTCTAGAAAGTAGGACCGAAAACCAAACCTCTTCAGAACTTCATACATATATTCAAGTTCAATTCGGTCGAATGCCTTTTCGGCATCCATTGTAACGATGGCACTAGGGATTTGAGAATAATTCAGGTAGTGGATAATATTAAATAGCCGTCTTGTATTATTAGAAGACATTCGACCTTTTATAAACCCAGTCTGGTCTGGATCCACAATATGGGCCATAACCTGCTCCAATCTAAAAGCCAGTATCTTGGATAATATTTTCATGTCTACCCCAAGTAGACTAATCGGCCTGTAGGAGGAGCATAATTCTGGATTTTTGTCCTTCTTTAAAATAAGTGTTATGTGAGAGATGTACATAGATTCTGGGAGTTTTGACTGTTCAAATGACTTATTAAAAACTCTTAATAGCAATTTATTGATCTTGCCTTTCAATAATTTGAAGAACTCCACTGGAAAACCATCTGCTCCAGGAGCTTTGTTTGACTGGAGAGATAATATAGCTCTGATAGTTGTGGCATGGTTAATCTGTTTAAAAAATGCCCTTCCTTAAGCTTATCTGCATCAATTTCTGAGCAGTATAGTTTTTCATAAAAGCTTTTAAAGCAGTCATTAATCTGAAGATTGTTTGTTTGACGCTGATTATTCTCGTCCTGTATGACTGAAATAAATGATTTTGCAGGAGCATTTCTGGCGAGACGTGCTAGCAGTCGATTTGGTTTATTTCCAAATTCAAAGAGTCTCTGTTTTGCGAATAATATATCCTTTTCAGCTTTTCTTGTTATCAGGTTATTTAACATTATTCTAAATTTTTTCAAGTCCCTCAAAACATCATCTGACTTTGTTGCATAATATTCTACCTCTAACCTTTTTATTTTCTTTTCTATTTCAGCTTGCTTTACAACCCGTTCTTTTTTTTTCCGACTTGTATATGAGATAATAATACCTCTCATATAGGCTTTATAAGCCTCCCACGCAATTCTTGGATCAGCCTCATCCTTATCATTACATTCTAAATATAAATCTGTTTGTTCTTCCAAAAATTTGATGAAATTACTGTCCAGAAACAGTAGCGTATCCATCTTCCAAGAAAAGGATCGTTGCACTGGTCTAATGTGTTGCATTAGCAAAGTGACTGGAGCATGATCTGAAAGGGCAATATGGCCTATGTCACACTGCTCTATTAAATGGGCGAGATGACTTGATACAAGTAGATAGTCAATACGTGACATTGATGAGTGGGGTAGAGAATGAAATGTGTAGCCCTTACAGCTGGGATTCATATGTCTCCATGAATCCAAAAGAGCCAACTCTTCAGTGATAATTTGGAGTGCCCTTGAATTTTTTGATTGAGTTGTCTGAGGTGGGAATCGATCCAACATGGGACATAAGCTACAATTAAAATCCCCCCCTATAATAATATTGGGAGAGTCCATCTCAGAAAGTTGATTGAGAAGCAGTGCAAAGAATTCCTCATCTTGGACATTTGGAGCATATATGTTTCCCAATAATACACTTTCACCATACAAGTCTCCTTTGACTAGAACAACTCTTCCTTCTGTATCCTTGTATGAGTCTGTAACTGTAAATGGTAAATTTTTATGTATTAGTGTAATAACACCCCTTTTGTTTGTTGAGAAGGATGAAAAATAAACCTGGCCAACCCATTCTCTTAGATATTTCTTATGTTCTTCGTCGTTTAAATGAGTTTCCTGTAAAAATGCTACTTGGATATTATCCTTTTTGAGACAGTTCAGAACAGCTTTCCTTTTTACAACATTGTTAGATCCCTTTATGTTCCATGTACATACCTTAAAGCTCATTTAAACTTACCAAAAAAAAAATATACATATATATATGTATACTGTGCTCTTAGAGTTACCACCAAATATAAACTGGACCTTACTGTGACATTGAACCTTAACTGGACTGTGAACAGAAACAGAAACAAATCCAAGCAGGGATAGAACTTGCTGCTTGGAAGCCATAATAACCCTATTCTACAGATAATAAACCAAAGTTTCAGGCCAAAAAGAAAAAACAAAAAGAAAAATCTTGTCATACTCTAACTAAAAAGAGTACAGCTACAGGGGAGCCAAGAGAGCAAGAAGAAGAAAAAACAGAACAAAAAGAGAGGAAGGTATAGAAAGCACCTTCCCCATCTGGGCTAACCCACCATTAAGTCTGTCGCCAGATTCCCTAAAGTTATGTGAGTATTTTTACAAATTTTAAAGTACACGTATTTCCAAATACTCACAATTTTAACAGAAGTGCAGCGTGGCCTCATTCGCCTGTCATTAGACTGTACTTAACTCGTGTGTGATCTGTCCTTTCCCGAGACTCCAGGTGAAGTGCAGCAGTTCACTGAGGTGCAGGGAGAGATTTAATGTACTCGTTTATTTCCTCCATATCAGAAAGCGACGTAGATGTCCCGTTTGAATGAAAGATTTTGATCACCGCAGGATACATAAAGGCATACTTAATGCCGGCTTCGCGCAGCAGCCGGCGCGCGTTCGCCGACTCCTTCCTTCTTTTCACAACTTCGGCGGAAAAGTCCTGGAAGAAAGACACGTCTTGGCCCTCCACCATAAATCTGCCCTTGTTTCTTGCTGCGTACAGGATCCTTTGCTTATCAGTGTAGTTATGTAGCCTCACGAGGACAGCTCTTGACGCATCCTTGCCGCTGAGTCTCAGTAGAGGACCGATGCGGTGGGCTCTCTCAATCTTAATGCCGTCTCCTTGCATATGTAAAGCTTCGGGGATCCATTTCTCGAAGAAAGCGATCTGGTCCTTGCCTTCAAGTCCCTCCTTTAATCCGACTATTCGAAGATTCTGCCGTCGGCTCTGGTTCTCCAAATGGTCCAGTCGTTCCAACGCTCTTTTCAATGCAGCCTCCTGGTGGTCCAGCCGCGGCGCATTGACCGTGGCTGAGTCCTCCAGGTCTGACACTCGCTGTTCCACCGTGCTCATTCTCTTCAGTATGGCGTCAAACTTCTCAGACATCTCGGTGACCGGTTTGAGAATGACGGACAGTTTACTGTCCAGCATCCTGTCCATATTGGAGATAACTCTTTCAACTATCAGGTCGTCGTCTCGGCGCGGAGGCTCCTCCGGTTCAACATCAGCTGTGGTAGTCTCTTGCACCATATCATCGGGGTCAGGCTCTGCTGTTGCGTTGTCTTGGCTAGCAAGCGTGGCGTTAGCATTAGCTATTGACTTGACTCCTCTCTTGCGCAAATCTTTCTTTTTATTCGACGCGGACATTGTGAAGAAATTGTCCAAAGACATTATCAGCCTTACTGTCACCTCTGGAGCAAGTTGTCTGGCAAAAATATGGTTATAAAATACTTATTTAGGTCAGCCCAGTGAGGAGGCGAAAAATCTCCGTTTATCCGTCTGCGTGCATCACGTGACTCCATGACTCGGCCTTTTAATAGGACAACACTGCACTTCCACAAGCCTGCTGGAAACACGAGCATCAAGGAACCTAAATGAATTTTTGAAGTGTTCACCAAAAACAGTGGGGTAACTCTTGACTGAGTCCTTTTTTTGATACTTTTTGTTTTGTTTTTTCTTCTTTCTTCCTTTTTGCATTTTGAAGCCCTACTCACAACCTGTTCACACTCCACCAGTGCAAAGTACAAATTCCAATAATTTTGTCCTGATCTCAAGATTTTGTTCAGGAGTGTATGGTAGTATGTTTCCATAAATGCGGTTCTTAAAGTGGATATTTTTATTTTTTTCACCAATGACTACAGAAGGACTCACTTAAACCTGATCTTCCCTGCTCAGCAGAGCCAAACCATCGCCTTTCAGCAGAAATTCTCCATGAAGAAGAGGAAGGTGAGGAATTATGAGTTGAAGGTCAGAATTCTGGAGAAAAAAAACAGAATTGTTTTGATAATGGATTTCTTATCTTTGCTTATAAACAAAGAAAAGAAAAACTACACTTCTGCTTGGAAATGATGATTTACCTGTAACATACAGGTGTATTTCAGATTGTATCAGAAGTATTGCTCCTGTTTTTCCTTCCTTTTCATTACGACTGAATCAGAACGCCCTCATCCACACACTCCTTCAGTTTCTAACACCTCGCGTGCACCTGTTACCCTCAGGGCCAAGGATCAGATAGGGAAAGGGGGCGTGGAACAGGTATAAAGAGGAACAACTATGTAATCTTGTGTTCAGACCTGACGCAGCAGCATTACTCCACAGCAGGAAGGTAGGCACGTTGGATTAATTCTGATGAACATTTGATAAAGTTTGTAGAGTTTTTCAAAAACCCATAATAGTAACATTTTTCATTCCATACGTTTTTATCCTTTCTAAAAAAAAAAAAAAAAAAAAAAAACATGTCCTACATTGTTTCAGCTGTGGGAAAACATCTTCATGGTAAAAGGGTCCAATTTCTAACAGAGATATGAACTGCTGAGCTTTTTCTCTAGTTTTAAACTTATTTTACAGCCTAATTTTGACCTTTTTGAGTCCTAACGACTGTCGAGTGAATGGCTGTTTGCTGTAGCAGTTAAAAATTAAACACAGACGTGAAAATTCTGTCATGTGTTCACAATAGGAGCAGCAAAATTTGTGCTCCAGCCAAAGCAAAGAAGAACTCTTTCTTCTTGTGGCCTTACCAGTTAGTCTGCTTTTCAATTCCTTGTCTTATATCACACACAGCACCATTGAGCGTGTGTAACACAGGCTGCAGAACGCTGACAGCAGAAAACCCTCTGATAAAATACCTTTAAACGAAAACACGCCGGTTTAGTTCGGCACATGGGAACTGTTATTGACACAACAGGCTCGGTTACAGGTCATTTCTTGAGTCGCTGAGGTGAGCAGCTTTACGTTCCTTCATGAGAGCGTTTTTAAGGTGACTCGAGGATTCAGGATATCCTGGTTCCAGACTTTCCGCCCATGCTGTATCCGTGATATGTTCAGTGATTTAAACATGATGCAAACGGCTAAAACTAAAAGACAGCTCAGGGATATAATCTTTCTGTCACTTTCTGTTTTACACTAACCCATCAGTCTTACCCAACAGAGGTGACACTCCCTTCATACGAATGCTGGGTTCATTTAAATCTCTTTGTTCTGTCTGTCAGGATTATTTATACCGAGAAGAAGCTGGATGAAAGATGTGTGTAAACAATCCCGGACAGCGTCTCTGTGGATCATAACAATGTGGGGAATCCAGAATTCACTCTGCAGATGATTTAGTGAGACGGAGCAAAAGTTTAACGTTAAATAAACTTTGGAGTGACAAAACAGGAGAGACAAAACTAAAGAAAGGCTTAAAGTTGACCGAAGAAAAAACTTCTTGTGCAAAGTTTTCTGCAACACGAGGTTGAACAACAAAACCGGCCAACCGAATCCTGAACAGGTTTTCAAAGAATTTTATTTTCAGATTTGATATTCTTGTTTTTCTTTTCACCCAACACAGAAATTGTGGACAGTTGAATATTTGCTTTCTGTCTGCCAGAAAAAAACGTGGACTGCCTATCTTGGCAACAACTAAAAAACATTGACTTGAATTAGATTTATAATGTCAACCAGTCTCATGTAAATGTATTAGATTAGTTGAAAGCAATAATTTCAAGTTCAGTTTAGTTTATCCTAAAATTATTGTTTTTCAACCAACCTAATTTGTTTGCATGGAAGCGGTTGACAATAAATTTAATTCAAGTCTATTTTCTTTTTTTTTTTTTTTGGTAAGAAGACATTTTAAATCTAAATGAGTTCTTAGTTAATTGAGTTAAATAGAACAGAATGTACTTTATTATATATATTATTTATTATGTCCTTAATTTATGAATAAAAATAAATAATTTAAGTCTGATTTTGTAGTTTTTCTAAATTAAACAAGCGAGATAATAAATACATTAATAGTGATACACTGCAGAAAACTGAAATCTAAGCAAGTGCGTTTCTTATTTTTAGTAAAAATGTCTTTTTAGACTTGATATGAGCCTCATTCAGCGGACCAGTCCAGAAACATGTCTCATTTTTAGGATATCTAAAGATAAAAACCAGCTCTGAATTGTTTGAACCAAGTAAAAAAAAATCTGCCAGTGGGGTGAGTGAAAGTTTCCTGTATTTAGACATTATTCTAAACTTGACATGTAAATTTTTCTCACCCCACTGGCAGATTTTTTTTAGTTGTTGCAGGTAATTCAGACCTTATTTTTGTCTTTTAATATCTTGAAATAAGACACATTCTGGACTTATGTATATATATAGATATATATATATATATATATATATATATATATATATATATATATATATATATATATATATATATATATGCAGTACTTCATAGTCAAAGAGAGAAATCCAATCTTTGTTTTCATATAGAGACCAAACAAACAACAGACAACAAGCTTTCACTTATTGGTAACGTTTACAGGAGGCTGGAGCCGCTAGGGACAGGCTGCAACTCACCAAACGCTGCGAGTAAAGCAAATATTTATCAACAAACAAATCGGCTTTTTATTTACTTTCACAAATCTGTTTACCTGTAAGGTGTTCTTTTTTGTTGTTGTTGTTGGAACTGGTCAACGTCGGGCCAACAGTTGATTGGCAGTTCAGTCGGTAAATATAAGAGGATACAAAAAGAAACGGAAGAAAAATATTTTGAGATCAGTGTTAGTTAATCCTGAAGGGAGGTATTACTTTTACACAGAAACACACACACACATGCACAGACAGGCTCACAAACACTGAGGTGTCAGAGCGAGAGCGCTGCACATGAACCAGCACCCCGAGCAGTATTTCTCTGATGCCTTGCAAGGACACGTCAGCAGAGAAGTACTTAGTAAATTAACTCCCAGCACTGCCGAGTTGCCCTTGGGCTTCTTTTCAGATTCTGTGGAAGCTGTCACATTTATAATGACTTTTGTCGTCCTGTTATCTCTAAGCTGAAAATCACACCCTGATTCAGATCGTTATCTGGAATTCCAGTTGATGAGTCACCTCTCGTTTATTACCATAACTGAAGTTAATGAGTCACTTGGAAATCACCGGCAGAAATATTTTCACGTAGGCTGACAAACAGGAAAATTCCTACTTGCAAAATAGGACCACCTGTAAGCTCAAACAGGAAACAAATAGAAGAAAAAATGACTGAAGGAATCATGTGACTTCAAATCACAGTATCAGTGTGTCAGACAAACATCTGCTATCAGCAAAAAATCAGGTCTTTATCTCTTAGACGCATGGTTTTTCTGCTGTTGGCTTCCCCTCTGTGATGACATCAGTACTTGTTTTCCTAAAAATGCCCCCCCTCACTCTCTTTTGTCCACTAGATGGCGTATTCGACCAGCACTCTGGCACAGGGCTGCTTTGGGAAGGTGTACAAGCAGAAGTACAATGACACCTGGGCTGCTATAAAGAAGGTTCCCCAGCAGGTCATTGACAGGAAGGCCCTGGAGAGGGAGTGTGAGGTGTACAAGTGAGTTCAAAGTACAGGAAGCTACCTGTCGTATTTCTTGTTTGGTGAAACGGTTACATTTCTAAAAAGTAAGAAACCTTTCTTAAAATGTGTCTCCTATCAGTTCTTCCTCATCAGTTTTATGACAGGGTCAGGGGTGGGGTTAGTACATGGAAGGAGCTGAAACATGGGCTGATATCCCAACATTTGTTCATTAATTACCTTCTGGTCTTTGGACTCTAAACCTCTGATTTGTGTGGAGCTACTTTGCCCAGAAAATACATACAAATGCATCTAAATGACACTTGAGAGCAACACAATGTAATTAAATTAAGTGCTATCGTTTAAATGGTGAACATTTGGGTTACAATGGACACTAAAAGATGTGATGGGAACTATTATATTCATTCAATTGCCTTGTAAGACAGTGACACCTAGTGGACGAATGAAAACTCACATGCAGATAAATGACTAAACGTTTCTTAACAACGAAACACACCTACAGAAGACAATAACACATATAATTTGCTTTCTCATCTCTTTTTTTCTGCACTTCTGCTCCTGTTCATGGAAAATAAGAGATTTTACGTTAACAAGTGTTTGCGGGGTTTATCACGTGACACAGCGCTCGATGCTGTACAAATTGTGCCTAAAACATAAACATAAAAACGTCATCCAAACTCAACAAACCACCAGAAACGAAGCTAGCATAAACATTTTAGCACATTTTGACAGTGCTTTAGCATAAGCTCCAAAACAATATTGAAAATTGAAGATCCAAAGGCTTCATTTTCAATGTAAATAGCTTTGCCACCAAACAGCAACTTCCGGTCGTGAGAAATAAGCCGACGTGGAAGCGTTAAAACCCGTTTCTGTCAAGAGGCTGTCTCTGAAGTACCAGAAACCACATACACACCAAGCAAGAAAACACCGTTTTACAGCAGAAATAAAACATACCTACAGCCTGGTATAGTTGACGTCAGTCAGAATCGATGTATGGGATGATTTTGTTTTTCTTACTCAGTAGTTTGGAAGATATTACGATCACAAGCTCATCTAATCAAGGGCACAGCTCAGCTGCCTGACAGGAGAGCACCCTTTAGCTGTTAGCGCTAGGCTCAAGCCCTCAATTTCCAATATGCTTCCCGCGCCGCCAAGGATTAGCTTCAAAACTCCATTTCAGTAGCAGACGGGTGACGTCACGGATATTACACCCTGTGGTTGTTTCACCAAACTTGGAGGTACCTACAGGGGGCGCTACAGAAACCACTTAAGATGCACAAACAGCAAATGTTAGAATACAGTTTGGTACAAATTGAAATATATGAAATTATACATACATGCTACAGTATAATACCATGTGACAGAATCAGTTTAACCTTTTAAACCCCTTCTAAAAACACACTTTTATTGTCTTGCTTTCATGTGATGTCTTCTTATCAATTCTTTTATTATTCTTTTGCATTTTTACTGCCTTTTCCTGTATTTCAACTTTTTTAGTATTATTCAATTAATTTATTTTAACAGTTTTATTTACATTGAATGACCGTCAGATCTTATTGTTGTATCTATAATCATTCATTAAATTATTATTGCCATTTTTACTTCTGTCTCTCACTGCTATTATCATAAATTTCATCTCTTTTTATTTACTTTGTGACTTTATTATTTATTTTATGTTTTTTTTTTTTTTTTTTTCCTTTTACTGTTTTTATATACTTCCTCTTACCTCTGGTCCTCATGGTCTCAGTCTATGTAAGAGCATTCTGTAAACTAATGTTTGCAAAGAGGCTATACAAATACTGTTATTTTTATAAATAAAGTTATTAATATTATTATTATTATTATTAGTAGTAGTAGTAGTAGTAGTAGTTTCAATAAAGTGACATATTGATCTACATTACACACACTGATCCACATGATTTGTCACAATGATGAGTATAAAAACAAAAATACCCTGATGGAGTCCAAAGGATGATTACTTTAATAATTTTGGAGACCAGCAAAATGTTTATCATATATTCGGAGCAGGTTTTACCATCAAGTTATTTTCCAATCATACTTTGTTTGATTTTATTCTAATTCTACTCTTTCCGTCCTCTCTTTGACTTTTTACCACCTGCAGCAAAGCAAATCATCCCAACATAGTGAAACTCCTGGGCAACATAACTCTCAAAGATGGAAAATGGATTATTCCCCTTGAGTTCATTTTCGGAGAGGACTTGGAGACCACCATCTTTAAGGCATCAAAGTCTAAAATACAGGTACACCTACCACGATACTGAAGGATCGTACATTTCTTCTTTGTGAAGCTGTGTAAAACCCCAAACACTCTCATATGATCGAAAGCAGGTAATCATAGTCAGTGATGACACAAGACGCTCCTCTCCAAAGATTTATGTTACACTCCTCTCATTAAGTCCAAAGAAAGCAGTTTGGTTACAGCTCAATTAAGACAATTATGTGACATAATGTGTGAGTAATATTTTATCCAGTCAAGCTAAACTTGATCTCAAATGTTTGTCTCTACAGCTGACTCCATCAGTTAAAGGCACGATCATAATCGGCATGTGTGAAGGTCTTTTTCACCTCCACTCAAAAGATATCGTCCATCAGGACCTGAAGCCCGAGAACATCATGGTGAGTGAAGCCGAGCTCATTTCATAATATGAACTCACATAAGATTCTGATAGTCTTAAGAATTTGATTAAACCCACTGTTAAAGTATGTTTGTGGTCCGGTTATAGAATGCTGTATCTTAATAAGCTTAAATTTAATGTATTTAATATGATACCTGTGCAAATTGAAATAATCAAAATAATCAACTCAAGAGATCAAATATTCCAGTGAAACTGATACAAAAATTAAATATCAAACCTGTTCAAACATTTAAATTGCAACAAAAATCAAATTAATCCTTTTTTTTTTTTTTTTTACAAATTGACATAAAATCCTACAAAAGACTGACGTTAGACTCTGTAAAAACTCTGACCTGTAAAAAGTTGTAGCTGTATGGAGGTTGAACAATTACAAATTTGTCTGTTTCCTGTTTAAGTCACTGTTTGGAGTTATACAGTCTAATGGTCTCGTGGATCATGTGTCTGCTGTACAGGTACTCTCAGTACTCAAATAATAGCTCCTAATAATTTACCTCTTTCTCAACATCTAGATTTTAAATGAAATGTCTTGACAACAATTTAGTTTTTACTAATTTGAGGTTATTGCAGTGAGTCAATGTTTGGCTGCTAAGTGACTTTTTCTGAAATCAGATTATGGAGCAGTGACAAATGAGGGCTGGTATCAAAAATATGCTTTAAACTTGTCAAAGCAACATGTTAGATGTTTGTTTAAATGCTTAGTTGTCATTTCTGTTGGTGTCATAGTATTTTATATGACATTTCTACCATTTGTAACCAATTAAATAATCAGTTCCATCAAACTGTCAAATGACGTAACCACAAAAACATGAAAAGTTCTAAATAATTCCCACTCCTCAAAGTTGTGCAAGTGTACTGATGAAATAAGTTATGTTATGAAATATAATCTCAAAGTATATTTAAAACGTTTCATTTCTAAACTTGATAAACATAATTTTAAATATCATTTTTACAGTGTAGTATACTACTAAAATCATATTCACAGTTACCTTTTTGCACAGTATTAGTTTTTTTATGAGAAACATTGGTTACATCAGCTGACACTAATTTGGTTTCAGTTTTACTAACTGAGTGCGTTTTTCCACTTTATGCAATAAATTCCTCAATTTTTATAATTTTAAAAAACATGTATCATCTTATCCACCTTATTCCTGACTACATGTAGTTCATAGCGGTCGCCATGGAGACCACAAAGCTGATAATGTTAGCCTAGCTGTTTGTTATACTCTCTCAAATAACCGACTTTTAACAGCGAGAAAGAAACAATTTTGTTGTTGAAAAAGAAATCGGAGGTGGATTCATGACATTTCTGTTGCACTTCATAGGAAACGTGCATCTCTTTTCACCGATTTGTCGAAAGCTTTTGACACAGTTGATAATGATATTTTAAAACTTAGACTTTTGCATTCTGGATTCTCTGAGCATGCAGTTAATTGGTTCACCAATTACCTCAGTAAATAGGACTCGGTGCATCAAATACGATGGCCTATGATCTGATTTTGATACTGTCCACAAGGGGATGCCACAGGGCTCTGTCTTAGGTCCATGCTTATTTATTATTTACATCAGTTACTTGGGTCTAAATGTAACAGATGCTAATTTGCATTTCCATGCCGATGACAGTCATTTATTGCTGTGAATCAACTTTGGTTAAGGCCATCGAATCCTTGCAGAAAGCCTTTGTTGTCGTCCAGCGCTCATTATGTCAGCTGACACTTGTTCTCAATGCAGATAAGACGAAGCTAATACTGTTCTCTAACTCAAGGAAGAGGTTGCAGGTTATCCCCTCAGTGACTACTTTTGAGGAAATTGAATTAGAGGTGGTACATGAGTATAAATACCTGGGTGGCTTAATCGATGACTCCCTCACTGTCAAGCAGCAGATAGAGATACTTGTAAAGAAGCTGAGGTTAAAAGTGGGTTTTTACTTTCGAAGCAAGCTATGTTTTTCTTTTAACGTTAAGAAATGTCTTGTTGCTGCTACCTTTCTTCCAGTGCTAGATCATGGGGATATTTTGTATAAGAATGCCACTGCTAAATGTCTTCATATGCTTGATACTGCATATTTTGCTTCTCTGAGGTTCATTACGAACTGTAAACCATTGACACACCACTGCCAGTTATCCTCTAGGGTTGGATGGTCTTCTCTGGCCTCCTGAAGGCAAAGTCACTGGTTCACTTTTAACTATATAACACTGCTTGGTCTTCTGCCTTCCTACATTTGCTCTTTGATTGTACAGAGAAGTCCAGGTCCTTACTCATTCCGTTCTCAAAATTACATGTTGCTTAATGTTCCATACGTCCGTACTGAACTGGGCAAAAGGGCCTTTGTTCACTCTGCTCCTTCAGCCTGGAACATTATGCAAAATGACTGGAAGCTAACTGGGTTAATTTCTTTGAGGACTTTTAAAGCCGACTCCATTACATGTACGTGTTTCCTGTGATTTACTTGCATACTTTCTTAATTTATTTTAATTGTATTTAATCTGTTGTGTAGAACTTAACGACATGTTGTCCACCAGGTGGAGCATGACACAAACAGAGCTGTCATCATCGATCTGGGACTGGCCAAGTTCTTCCGCCATGGTCTTAACTCTGCTGTTGACATGGGGAACGAGGCGTACTCAGCCCCAGAGGTGCTGAAGAAAGGCAGCCAGAGGGACCAGCGGTCAGACGTGTGGGCCATGGGAAAGATCATCGCAGAGCTCTGTGCAAGGGTCCGTCTCTACACACCGAGCGTCTGTCCAGATAAAATCAAGGAGACTCTCCACGGTCAGCCGTACTGCCGCTCTGTGTGCAGGATGGTTGAGCCTGATCCCTCTCTGAGGGCCTCCATGGGTGGGGTCTTGAGTGACATAAGAAGAGCTGGTGGTGCAGGGATTGTCATAAACACGACCAATATAAAGGATCACCTGAAGCCAGCTTCACCCAACATTAATGCCAGAAATCAGTCACCTTCACCGTTAAACAGAGATCAGTCACCAATGAACAGAGGTCTGTCTCCATTTAGGAGGGATCAATCCCCAAATAACAGAGCACCCTCACCTTTTCGGAGGGATCAATCACCAATGAACAGGGCCCCATCTCCATTCAACCACCGAGATCCAGTGCCACTGATGTGGGAGCGTACACCCAGACCAGACTTAAAGATTCTGCGCCCTCAAGCCTCGCCCCATCTCTCCCCTACACCTCAGAAGAAAGAGGACGAGAACAAAAACTGGGCCCTGGCTCGTAAGGGCAGTGCAGACCTCACAACGG
>CM061148.1:5009101-5094101 GCA_030710495.1 Labroides dimidiatus
AACCCAAATCCAGTTCGGTGGTTTCAAGTTAAAGTTCAGTTCAAATCCTTTTACTTCCTGTTCAGTTCAGGAGAACAACTCAAAATACGTCCTTGTAAGAGTTCAGTTCAAAAGCTGAAGAAAAAGAAAATAGGACGAATATCCAACTCCTACCACTCTGGCAGAAAGTGTTATCAAATCCAACCACGTGCAGCCGATACTCTCACCGGC
Organism: Labroides dimidiatus; assembly: GCA_030710495.1. NCBI lineage: Eukaryota > Metazoa > Chordata > Actinopteri > Labriformes > Labridae > Labroides > Labroides dimidiatus. The sequence goes on from CM061148.1 coordinate 5,009,312, forward strand.
ACGGTACAGGGTTTTTTCACGGTCTATGGGTGGCTCGCCATCTTGTCTCAGTCGCACCGCGGGTATCGTCTCACACACGCAGCGGCAAAATCCAACTTCGAACGAGTTTTCATAAACCAGGAAAAAAAAAACCTGACCTGCACGACAGGTCATGAGAGAAAATAAGTTGTTCTGTAAAAACAAATTAACTGGAAAAGCTTTACATTCAACATCTTAATACATTAAGGCTAATGTTGCTCTTAGCTGTGAGCTAACGATCATCCGCTCTCATGCTAACGTCTGAGAAAAAAAGTACATCTCGACAGAGTTTAAACAGAAGCCGTAAAAACTCACCAAAACCACTCTGGTTCTCAAGGAGAACGTCTCTATAAGTCGCTGACCAGACAAATCCTGTGTTTTAGGGTTCAAATGATGAAATATTTTACTGAATAACTTCGGGTGTTCGTCTGCTGTATCTCCTTCTGTCTGAGCTGAGCTGCGCGAAGCAAGGTGCATACTTCTCTTAAAGGGGAAGTGTCATCATATTTTCTGCAGGCAGACTTTTAATTTGTTTCCATTAAAGGGCTATCAAAACGTTTTAAGACTGAATTTTAATCAATGAAATACATATATTTTAAACATTTTAACCTATTTAAATTATATTTATGAATTTTAATGACTTATTCATTCATTTTAATGACTTTATTTATTAATATCATGTTTTTTTAAATGTGTTTTTTTTTTTTTTAACGTGGGTTACACTTACCAGTTAGTCTGCTTTTCAATTCCTCGTCTTATATCACACACAGCACCACTGAGCGTGTGTAAAACAGGCTGCAGAACGCTGACAGCAGAAAATCTTCTGACAAATACCTTTAAACGAAAACACGCCGGTTTAGTTCGGCACATGGGAACTGTTATTGACACAACAGGCTCAGTTACAGGTCATTTCTCCAGTCGCTGAGGTGAGCAGCTTTACGTTTCTTCATGAGAGCGATTTTAAAGTGACTCGAGGATTCAGGATGTCCTGGTTCCAGACTTTCCGCCCATGCTGTATCTGTGATATGTTCAGTGATTTAAACATGATTCAAACAGCTAAAACTAAAGGACAGCTCAGGGATATAATCATGCTGTCACTTTCTGTTTTACACTAACCCATCAGTCTTACCCAACAGAGGTGAAACTCCCTTCATACGAATTCATTTGAATCTCTTTGTTCTGTCTGTCAGGATTATTTATACCGAGAAGAAGCTGGATGAAAGATGTGTGTAAACAATGCAGGACAGCGTCTCTGTGGTTCATAACAATGTGGGGAATCCAGAATTCACTCTGGAATGTTTGCTTTCTGTCTGCCAGAAAAAAATGTGGACTGCCTATCTTGGCAACAATTTAAAAAAAAGTCAAGTCAAATTAAACATTGACTTGAATTAAATTTATAATGTCAACCAGTCTCATGTAAATGTATTAGATTAGTTGAAAGCAATAATTTCAAGTTCAACTTAGTTTATCCTAGAATTTGTTTGCATGGAAGCAGTTGACAATAAATTTAATTCAAGTCTATTTTTTGGTAAGAAGACATTTTAAATCTAAATGAGTTCTTAGTTAATTAAGTTAAATAGAATAGAATGTATTTTATTACATATATATCATTTATTATATAATTAATTCATGAATAAAAATAAATAATGATTTTGAAGTTTTTCTAAGTTAAACAAGCGAGCAAATAAATAAATACGTTGATAGTTATTTGTTATCCACATGATTTCATTTATCACAGCAGGTCATGGCTGGGATTTAATCATAAAATGCAGATACCAAAATCTCTTTTCCAGGCCAAGACAGCTGCGTAGAATGTTTTCATACAGAGACCGAACAAACGACAAACATCAAGCTGTAAAGCTTTCACTTATTGGTAACGTTTACAGGAGGCTGGAGCCGCAGGGACAGGCTGCAACTCACCAAACGCTGCAAGTAAAGCAAACATTTGTCAACAAACAAATCTGCTTTATTTATTTACTTTCACAAATCTGTTTACCTGTAAGGTGTTTTTTTTTTTTTTTTTTTTTTTTTTTTTTTTGTTGTTGGAACTGGTCAATAACGGGCCAACAGCTGATTGGCAGTTCAGTCGGTAAATATAAGAGGATACAAAAAGAAACGGGAGAAAAAGATTTTGAGATCAGTGTTAGTTAATCCTGAAGGGATATATTACTTTTACACAGAAACACACACACACACACACACACACACACACACACACACACACACACACACACACACACACACACAAATGCACAGATAGGCTCACAAACGCTGAGGTGTCAGAGTGAGAGCGCTGCACATGAACCAGCGCCCCGAGCAGTATTTCTCTGATGCCTTGCGAGGACACGTCAGCAGAGCAGTACTTAGGAAATTAAATCCCAGCACTGCTGAGATGCCCTTGGGCTTCTTTTCAGATTATGTGGAAGCTGTTTCATTTATTATGACTTTTGTTGTCCTCTAATCTCTAAAATGAAAATCACACCCTGATTCAGATCGTTATCTGGAATTCCAGTTGATGAGTCACCTCTCTTTTATTACCATGACTGAAGTTAATGAGTTACTTGGAAATCACCGGCAGAAATATTTTCACGTAGGCTGACAAACAGGAAAATTCCTACTTGCAAAATAGGACCACCTGTAAGCTCAAACAGGAAACAAATAGAAGAAAATCTGACTGAAGGAATCATGTTGACTGGACAAGACTTCAAATCACAGCGTCAGTGTGTCGGGTAAACATCTGCTATCAGCAAAAAAACAGAGGCCTGTACTACGAAGCTCGATTAACTCATCCAGGATCTCTCTCCGTTTTCTGGGTTGACTTAACGAGACATCCGCAGTCCTGATAAACGGTACTACGAAGCTGGATATCAACTCGCTGAGTCAATCCAGAGTCTTCCAGCCTTGATCAGAGCGCGCTCACATTAAAGGGGTGGAGTTTGCAGCGTCTGACCAATCACAAACATGAAGAGACAGGAGAAACCCTGCAGAGCAGCCTACTTTCCCGTGGAGGAGCAGACAATTATTTTTTAGAAATACAAAGAATTTAAACACTTCATCAAGGCTCCAAAACACACTGTTACTGCAGCAAAATCCAGGAAGGAATGATGGCAGAAAACTGCCGACTCTGTTAATGCGTAATTCGTGAGATTATCGAAAATAAATTCAAAGGACAATATAAACGGACAGCACTCTGATCACTCACTTTGACTATATCACAGCACAGACGTTTGGAGCAGAGCTCTTCATCAGTGTCCAAACTTTGGTTTATATTTTCCATTGAGTTTTGAGGCTCAGCAACCCGTCTGAGCGTGTTTTGTGTTGGAATATTAATAAATATTATTAATATTAATTCCTCAACTCCCACGTAGTTGCGCTTTCAATAAATTCCTGTTTCTACAGTTCTGACATGTGTGACCATTATTATTAACATCATTATTTAAGATGCAAACAGTGGAGCTAAACTTGGGGAACAAGCACAAAAACCTCCTTCAAAGCGGTCAGTGACAAGGCTTTATTTCGTCACTCTGTCTCTGATGTTTGGATGAAATCAACTGAATTTATTTATTTATTGATCCATCAGATGACAAATGTAGTTCAGTCCATTTGATGAAAATCTTAATCTCTTGTACAGAATGACCACGTGAACATTAAAAGGATCGCGTCTCTCCCTAAAAACTCTCTCTCTCCTGAGCGCTCGGCGCACCTACATCTACAGGATCTTCTAAAAATGGGCAGGGTCTTTTACAAGAAAGCTGATTGGTCAGGAGGTGTCGTTTTTCTACCCGTTGATCTCTTATCAAGATCTTAACCTGCTCCGGAGGCCTGTACTACAAAGCTGGATTTTCTCTTAGCGAGATAACTTCTGGGTTAACCCTGGATTTTCTGTACTACGAAGCTGGTTCACTTCTTACCGAGATGAATCGCCGTGGCAACTTATGCTGAAAGTCTAACCTGCTCCGGAGCAGGTTAAGATCTTGATAAGAGCTCAACGGGTAGAAAAACGACACCTCCTGACCAATCAGCTTTCTTGTAAAAGACCCTGCCCATTTTTAGAAGATCATGTCGATGTAGGTGCGCAGAGCGCTCAGGAGAGAGAGAGAGAGAGAGAGAGAGAGAGAGTTTTTAGGGAGAGATGCGATCCTTTTAATGTTCACGTGGTCATTCTGTACAAGAGATTCAGGTTTTCATCAAATGGACTGAACTTCATTTGTCAGCTGATGGATCCATAAATAAATAAATTCAGTTGATTTCATCCAAACATCAGAGACAGAGTGAAGAAATAAAGCCTCACTGACCGCTTTGAAGGAGGTTTTTATACTTGTTCCCCAAGTCTGTTTAGCTCCACTGTTTGCATCTTAAATAATGATGTTAATAAAAATGGTCACACATGGCAGAGCTGTAGAAACAGGAATTTATCGAACGCGCAACTACGTGGGAGTTGAGGAATTAATATTAATATTATTTATTAATATTCCAACACAAAACACGCTCAGACGGGTTGCTGAGCCTCAAAACTCAATGGAAAATATAAACCAAAGTTTGGACACTGAGGAAGAGCTCTGCTCCAAACGTCTGTGCTGTAATAAAGTCAAAGTAAGTGATCAGAGTGCTGTTCGTTTATATTGTCCTTTGAATTAATTTTGGATAATCTCATGAATTACTCATTAACAGAGTCGGCAGTTTTCTGCCCGCATTCCTTCCTGGATTTTGCTGCAGTAACAGTGTCGCTTTTGGAGCCTTGATGAAGTGTTTAAATTCTTTGTATTTCTACAGAATAACTGTCTGCTCCTCCACAGTAAAGTAGGCTGCTCTGCAGGGTTTCGCCTGTCTCTTCATGTCTGTGATTGGTCAGACGCTGCAAACTCCACCCCTTTAATGTGAGCGCGCTCTGATCAAGGCTGGAAGACTCTGGATTGACTCAGCGAGTTGATATCCAGCTTCGTAGTACCGCTTATCAGGACTGCGGATGTCTCGTTAAGTCAACCCAGAAAACGGAGAGAGATCCCGGATGAGTTAATCGAGCTTCGTAGTACAGGCCTCGGAGCAGGTTAGACTTTCAGCATAAGTTGCCACGGCGATTCATCCCAGTAAGAAGTGAACCAGCTTCTTAGTACAGAAAACCCAGGGTTAACCCAGAAGTTATCTCGCTAAGAGAAAATCCAGCTTTGTAGTACAGGCCTCAGGTCTTTATCTCTTAGACGCATGGTTTTTCTGCTGTTGGCTTCCCCTCTGTGGTGACCTCAATACTTGTTTCCTAAAAATGCACCCCCTCACTCTCTTTTGTCCACTAGATGGCGTATTCGACCAGCACTCTGGCACAGGGCTGCTTTGGGAAGGTGTACAAGCAGAAGTACAATGACACCTGGGCTGCTGTAAAGAAGGTTCCCCAGCAGGTCATTGACAGGAAGGCCCTGGAGAGGGAGTGTGAGGTGTACAAGTGAGTTCAAAGTACAGGAAGCTACTTGTCTTATTTCTTGTTTGGTGAAACGGTTACATTTCTAAAAAGTAAGAAACTGTTCTTAAAATGTGTCTCCTCTCAGTTCTTCCTCATCAGTTTTATGACAGTGTCAGGGGTTGGGTTAGTACATGGAAGGAGCTGAAACATGGGCTGATATCCCAACATTTGTTCATTAATTACCTTCTGGTCTTTGGACTCTAAACCTCTGATTTGTGTGGAGCTACTTTGCCCAGAAAATACATACAAATGCATCTAAATGACACTTGAGAGCAACACAATGTAATTAAATTATAAGTGCTATCGTTTAAATGGTGAACATTTGGGTTACAATGGACACTAACAGATGTGATGGGAACTATTATATTCATTCAACTGACCTGTAAGACAGTGACACCTAGTGGATGAATGAAAACTCACATGCAGATAAATGACTAAACAAAAAAACAAGGATTCTGACGGTTTTTAACGACAAATCACACCCACATAAGATAGTAACACAAATAATTTGCTTTCTCATCTCTGTTTTCTGCACTTCTGCTCCTGTTCGTGGAAAATAAGAGATTTTACGTTAACAAGTGTTTGCGGGGTTTATCACGTGACACAGCGCTAGATGCTGCACAAATTGTGCCTAAAACGTAAACATAAAAACGTCATCCAAACTCAACAAACCACCAGAAACAAAGCCAGCATAAACATTTTAGCACATTTTGACAGTGCTATAGCATAAGCTCCAAAACACTACGTATTGAAAATTTAAGATCCAAAGGCTTCATTTTCAAGGTAAATAGCTTTGCCACCAAACAGCAACTTCCGGTCGTGAGAAATAAGCCGATGTGGAAGCGTTAAAACCTGTTTCTGTCAAGAGGCTGGCTCTGAAGTTCCAGGAACCACATACACACCAAGCAAGAAAACACCGTTTTAGAGCACAAATAAATCATACTGACAGCTTGGTGTACGGGATGATTTTGTTTTTGTAGTTTGGAAGATATTACGATGACAAACTCATCCAATCAATGGCACAGCTCAGCTGCCTGACAGGAGAGCGCCCTGTAGCTGTTAGCGCCTCAATTTCCAATATGCTTCCCGCGCCGCCAAGGATTCGCTTCAAAACTCCATTTCAGTAACAGACGGGTGACGTCATGGAGATTACACTCTGTGGTTGTTTCACCAAACTTGGAGATACCTACAGGGGGCGCTATAGAAACCACTAGAGATACAGAAGCAGTAAATGTTAGAATACAGTTTGGTACAAATTGAAATATATGAAATTCTACATACATGCTACAGTATAATACCATGTGATAGAATCAGTTTAATCTTTTAAACTCCTTCTTAAAACACACTGTTACTGTCTTGCTTTTATGTGATGTCTTCTTATCACTTCTTTTATTGTTCTTTTGCATTTTTACTGCCTTTTCCTGTATTTCAACTTTTTTAGTATTATTTAAATTATTTATTTTAACAGTTTTATTTACATCAAGTTTATTCTCTTGCACATTTAATGACTGTCAGATCTTATTGTTGTATCTATAATTATTCATCTAATCATTATTGCCATTTTTACTTCTGTCTCTCACTGCTATTATCATAACTTTAATCTCTTTTTATTAACTTTGTGACTTTATTATTCATTTTATGTTTTTATCTCTTTTACTGTTTCCATCTCCTTCCTCCTACCTCTGGTCCTTGTGGTCTCAGTCTATGTAAGAGCGCTCTGTAAACTTGTGTTTGCAAAGAGGCTATACAAATACTGTTATTTCTATAAATAAAGTTATTATTATTATTATTATTATTATTATTATTATTATTATTATTATTATTATTATTATTATTATTATTATTATCACGAGCAACAATGAAGTGACATATTGATCTACATTACTCATACTGATCCACTTATTTGTCACAATGATAAGTGTAAAAACAAAAATACCCTGATGGAGTCCAAAGGATGATTACTTTAATGATTTTGGAGACAAACAAAATGTTTATCACATATTCGGAGCAGGTTTTACCATCAAGTTATTTTCCAATCATACTTTGTTTGATTTTATTCTAATTCTACTCTTTCCATCCTCTCTTTGACTTTTTACCACCTGCAGCAAAGCAAAACATCCCAACATAGTGAAACTCCTGGGCAACATAACTCTCAAAGATGGAAAATGGATTATTCCCCTTGAGTTCATCTTCGGAGAGGACTTGGAGACCACCATCTTTAAGGCATCAAAGTCTAAAATACAGGTACACCTACCACGATACTGAAGGATCGTACATTTCTTCTTTGTGAAGCTGTGTAAAACCCCAAACACTCTCATATGATCGAAAGCAGGTAATCATAGTGAGTGATGACACAAGACGCTCCTCTCCAAAGATTTATGTTACACTCCTCTCATTAAGTCCAAAGAAAGCAGTTTGGTTACAGCTCAATTAAGACAATTATGTGACATAATGTGTGAGTAATATTTTATCCAGTCAAGCTAAACTTGATCTCAAATGTTTGTCTCTACAGCTGACTCCATCAGTTAAAGGCACGATCATAATCGGCATGTGTGAAGGTCTTTTTCACCTCCACTCAAAAGATATCGTCCATCAGGACCTGAAGCCCGAGAACATCATGGTGAGTGAAGCCGAGCTCATTTCATAATATGAACTCACATAAGATTCTGATAGTCTTAAGATTAAACCCACTGTTAAAGTATGTTTGTGGTCCGGTTATAGAATGCTGTATCTTAATAGGCTTAAGTTTAATGTGTTTTATATGATACCTGTGCAAATTGAAATAATCAAAATAATCAACTCAACAGATCAAATATTCTTAGATTCTTAGATATTCTTAGATATTCTTATTCTTAGATAATAGATCCTCACAGTGTACCTCTTTCTCAACATCTAGATTTTAAATGAAATGTCTCAACAACAATCTAGTTTTTACTAATTTGAGATTATTGCAGTAAGTCGATGTTTAGCTGCTAAGTGACTTTTTCTGAAATCAGTTTATAGAGCAGTGACAAATGAGGGCTGGTATCAAAAATACACTTTAAACTTGTCACATCAACATGTTAGATGTTTGTTTAAATGCTTAGTTGTCATTTCTGTTGGTGTTATAGTATTTTATATGACATTTATACCACTTCTAACCAATTAAATAATCAGTTCCATCAAACTGTCAAATGATGTAACCACAAAAACATGAAAAGTTTTAAATAATTCCCACTCCTCAAAGTTATGCAAGTGTACTGATAAAATAAGTTATTTGTTATGAAATATAATCTCAAAGTATATTTAAAACGTTTCATTTCTAAACTTGATAAACATAATTTTAAATATCATTTTTTACAGTGTAGTAGACTAATAAAATCATATTCCTAGTTGCCTTTTTGCACAGTATTAGTTTTTTATGAGAAACATTTGTTTCACCAGCTGACACTAATTTGGTTTCAGTTTTACTAACTGAGCACGTTTTTCCACATTATGCAATACATCCCTCAATTTTCATAATTTTAAAAAACATGTATCATCTTATCCACCTTATTCCTGACTACCAGTTGTTTATACTGGTCGCCATGGAGACCACAGGCTAATGATGTTAGCCTAGCTGTTATACTTTCTCTAATAACCGACTTTTGAAAGCAAGAAAGAAACAATTTTGTTGTTGAAAAAAAAATCGGAGGTGGATTCATGTTGCACTTGATAAGAAACAACATTGTGCATCTCTTTTCACTGATTTGTCGAAAGCTTTTGACACGGTTGATCACGATATTTTGAAAGTTAGACTTTTGCATTCTGGATTCTCAGAGCACGCAGTTAATTGGTTTACCAATTACTTCAGTAAATAGGACTCAGTGCATCAAATACGATGGCCTATGATCTGATTTTGTTACTGACCACAAGGGGATGCCACAGGGCTCTGTCTTAGGTCCACTCTTATTTATTATTTATTATTCACAGATGCTAATTTGCATTTCTATGCTGATGACACAGCCATTTATTGCTGTGAATCAACTTTGGTTATGGCCATCGAATCCTTGCAGAAAGCCTTCGTTGTCGTCCAAAGTTCATTATGTCAGCTGAAACTTGTTTTCAATGCAGATAAGACGAAGCTAATGCTGTTCTCTAACTCAAGGAAGAGGTTGCAGGTTATCCCCTCAGTCACTACTTTTGAGGAAATTGAATTAGAGGTGGTACATGAGTATAAATACCTGGGTGTCTTGATGGATGACTCCCTCACTGTCAAGCAGCAGATAGAGATACTTGTAAAGAAGCTGAGGTTAAAAGTGGGTTTTTACTTTAGATGCAAGCTATGTTTTTCTTTTAACGTTAAGAAATGTCTTGTTGCTGCTACCTTTCTTCCAGTGCTAGATCATGGGGATATTTTGTATATAAATGCCACTGCTAAATGTTTTCTTATGCTTGATACTGCATTATTTGCTTCTCTGAGGTTCATTACGAACTGTAAACCATTGACACACCACTGCCAGTTATCCTTTAGGGTTGGATGGTCTTCTCTGGCCTCCTGAAGGCAAAGTCACTGGTTCACTTTTATATATAAAGCACTGCTTGGTCTTCTGCCTTCCTACGTTTGCTCTTTGATTGTACAGAGAAGTCCAGGTCCTTACTTGTTCCGTTCTCAAAATTACATGTTGCTTAATGTTCCATACGTCCGTACTGAACTGGGCAAAAGGGCCTTTGTTCACTCTGCTCCTTCAGCCCGGAACATGTCGCAAAATGACTGGAAGCTAACTGGTTTAATTTCTTTGAGGACTTTTAAATCAAAATTGAAAATACTTGAGGCCGACTCCATTACATGTCCTTGTTTTCTGTGATTTGCTTGCATACTTTCTTAATTTATTTTAATTGTATTTTATCTGTTGGGGTTTTATCTGTGTCATTTGTAACTATGTGTTGTACTTGCTGCTGCCTATCTTGGCCAGGTCTCCCTTGAAAAAGAGGTTCTTAATCTCAGTGGGATCTTCCTGGTTAATTAAAACAAAAAAAAGTACAGATTTTTTAAAAAGCTTACACTGAGCCCTGTCTTGCATTAATGATTTCACGCAAGTTGTTTCAAGCTAGCTTGCCGTTGGCGGTCAGCCATATCATTGCAAGGCAACCGAAAGTCGTATCGCCGGCGGAAGTCAACACCCATAGGCCTCTGAAGAAACAGCTGGATAAAGGCAGTGATTAGAAGGTTGCACAAACTTAAACAGCAACATTTTGTGTTTAGGCAAAAACTTAGTTCCAGTAAATTTGAGATGCTATCATAAAAAAACACCATGGATTACATTGTTTAAATGCAGATTTGGGTTTACTTTGGTTTTGACTTTTCAAAATCCCAAATTTCAAATACTTCGTAAAAGTTGCAAAGTGAGTAGAGTTGTTTAACTGGTTCTGCTTCAAACTGTCATGAAATCTTAAGATCCAATGAGCTGGTTTTAGCTGGTTATGAAGCAGACTAGGATTAATAGTTGTTCTCAAGAAAAGTGGAAAATCCCTGAAAATATTGTTTCAGTTACTTGATACAGATGTTGTTAAATCGTTGGTGTCAGATTGACAGCATGAAGAAAAGCTGTGGTAGGATGTTCTTTAAACATTTGCCCTGACAGAGATTAGACTCAGTACTTTTACACTCTCTCAAGAAAAGCTGTGAATCATTTTGTAGATGTGTGTGGAACTTAACGACATGTTGTCCACCAGGTGGAGCATAACACAAACAGAGCTGTCATCATCGATCTGGGACTGGCCAAGTTCTTCCGCCATGGTCTTAGCTCTGCTATTGATATGGGGAACGAGGCGTACTCAGCCCCAGAGGTGCTGAGGAAAGGCAGCCAGAGGGACCAGCAGTCAGACGTGTGGGCCATGGGAAAGATCATCGCAGAGCTGTGTGCAAGGGTACGCCTCTACACACCCAGTGTCTGTCCAGATAAAATCAAGGAGACTCTCCACGGTCAGCCGTACTGCCGCTCTGTGTGCAGGATGGTTGAGCCTGATCCTTCTCTGAGGGCCTCCATGGGTGGGATCTTGAGTGACATAAGAAGAGCTGGTGGTGCAGGGATTGTCATAAACACGACAGCTTCACCCAACATTAATGCCAGAAATCAGACACCTTCACCGTTAAACAGTGATCAGTCACCAATGAACAGAGGTCTGTCTCCATTTAGGAGGGATCAATCACCAATGACCAGGGCCCCATCTCCATTCAACCACCGAGATTCAGTGCCACTGTTGAGGGAGCATACACCCAGACCAGACTTAAAGATTCCGCGCCCGCAAACCTTGCCCCATCTCTCCCCTACACCTCAGAAGAAAGAGGATGAGAACAAAAACAGGGCCCTGGCTCTTCAGGGCAGTGCAGACCTCACAACGGACTTCCTGAAAATGCAGCTGTACCAAGAAGCTGCAAAGGATCTGCCCTGCAACCTGCCCACTACAGGCAGGGTGATGGTGCGTCGTTTTGAGGAGAAGGACGGAGAGGTGGGAATATGGGAGCAGAAGGAGGTGGTGACTCGTGATGGGAAAATAGTCAAATATGACGATGTTAAGTACAACAGTAAGTAGAGATAAAAGACTTGAAAAGCCTTTACCTCCGGAAGCGAGGATGTGAAGTTGATGGCTTCATGTAAACTTTTGGTGACTTTGAAGGATTTGCATGTAAATACAGTTTAGCTTAGCTGACCAGTAAAGTGATATAAAATGTCCAGCATGAACCTGTTTTTGGACAAAAACCTGTTAAAATTTTGGAATTCAGCCTCCCAGTTTGAAGCTTAAGGAGACATCTGGTAATGGTTTCAGTTGTGTTAGGGATTTATTTACATGCCATGACAGAAATATATGAAGGCATGTGCAAGTATCTATGAGTATTTTTCAACACCTGATTTTTTTTTTTAACTGAATACTTTGAACATGATGTGTACATAACTGTGAATAAAACAGTTTCAATTGGACAGATGGATTTTTATCTTCTTCTTTGTTTACCTTGCAAAGCATCGCTAACATGGAGCCTATTACCTGTCATTACTTTTTATGGCTAATTTCTTGTCCATTGACACCAAACTGGTTACATTTGAAGTGGTGTTTGTCCAGAGATCCTATGTGTATCCATAGTTACACATGCCAGCAGCCTGGAGCATGTCAATGCTAACCAGTGCTAGGCCCGATGTTCCCTGTGAGCTAAGGAGAAGGAGGCGAGGACGACGTGCTGGTACTGTTGTCCTTCCATCCATCATTATGGGGAATGTAAGATCTGTCTCCAGTAAGATGGATGAGCTAGTGGTGCTAGCCAAGCACTGGAGGGAACACCAGAGGGCAGAGTAGCAACATGCTATTCACTGACATGGCTGATGGAGCTAACACCTGACACGAATGTCTCATTGGAGGGATTTCACCTTCTGTGGGCAGACAGGATACAGGAGAGCAAGACTGAACAGACTGGTGAAGAAGACCAGTTCAGTCTTGGACCCTGCAGAGGGGGGACAGGAGAATTATTGTCTAGCTGTCGTCTTCGGTGGACATTTTTTTAGTTGACATTTATCGTTTTATTCTATTAATGTATTATATCCATTTAGTGTTTACATTCATGTACCTCCAATATAACTTTCTTACAGAGTGTTAAGTATCATTAGGCAGGGAGCCAGATTGAGCCATCAGGAGTTTCTTTTCCACCTCTTTTAATATTTCATGGACTTGCAGGAGTAATCCTGAATCATGACTCGGTGACATAAAAAAAAACAAAAGGAGAAGATGACGTTTGCTTCAGATAATCAGTTTATTAATATGAATTTAAGGCCACTCTGGACTGTGCAGAATTCATAAAGAGAGCAGAAATTACTCACTAAGTCACATCAGTACTACCCTGTGGTGACTGCTTCCTATTGCTGCGGAGCTTTTCCACATCAGAATGGAGTCAAAGTGAACAGAAAGTAACGACGTACGCTGTTGACTGCCAAAAAGAAAAAAAAACCACATAGATGTGAAGTCACGAGAACAGTTTCCAGTTCAAACGCTGCAGCATGCTTCATGTTTCCTGGGCGAGCTTTGATATGTATAATCTCCAGGTTGTGCTCAATACATTCCCTTACTAATAGGTACTTTGTCATGCATACTAAGTCTGATATGAAGGTTGTATCAGGTAAATACTAGTACTGTGTGATTCTAAGGCCATAGGCTTTGAATATTGATTCGCATCAAAATGATAATACAGCATATAGAAGTCAGATTAAAAAAAAAAAATCACATGCGGCTCCGCTCCATCACAAAAAAACATTACCAAATACAGAAATAAAAATAAATTGTAGTAAAGTTAAAAAAACAAACATTCTTTTCCCTTTACTAAAAACTGTGCTGGGAATATATGAGGGTTTGAGAGGCGCTACACATGTGGACAGGAGGAATAAACACCAAGAAGATACAGAAATAATCCATGACATTGGAGCAAAGCGTTCACCCACACACTCGCACACTTTTTTTCTAATCCATCATCGCAGCTTTCTATGCAGTCGTCTTTGGTTTCAGCCTGTTCACCTGTCGGTATGGCCGCACTCACAGGGTAAAGGGACTGGTTTTTCCTCTTCCTGTGTAAACAATCAAATCTGTCAGGGAGCAGAGACAGGAAGAGCAGGGAGGCGAGTCAACATGCAGTCTGCGGGCTTTAGTGGAAAAAGGAAAAACAGAAGAAGCCGATTTTTCACAGTGACAACACAGAGGAACGGCAGAGGTCAGCGGGCGAGTGCGCTGGATGACGATTTGGTTTGATGGGTTTGAAAATGAAATTACTTTAACTGACCAAAACATGACCAAAACAAGAAGGAAAACCGGGTCAGCTGTTTGCTAAATTTCCTGGAAAATTTGAAAGATTTTGAAACACAAAAGTGTCAACCTTCCCCGAAGTACTGATCAAACAGAAACAACTTCCAAGAGTCCAAAGCGACGACTTTAAGGAAACCATTCCAAGACTCCTGATTTGCTTTCTTAAATGACATAAAAATAACAGCAAATGCTCATTGTTTGGAAGCTAATGAGAAGATGTCTCCGAACTTTCTCAAAGCTTGGTGATTGAATCAGATTACATTGTGATCTTTCATCCATGCTGCCTCTAGCTACGAAACAAAATGGTTCGTCAACACAGACACATTCAGCTACTTGAAGCAGCCGTTTCAAACTGATCTCATGTTATTTGTTTTAAGTGCAGGACAAAATGCTGAGTCATGTTTACTCCTTGATTTTTGTACAGATCGAGGAAAAGAGATGTGAAAGATGCTTAAGACAGCCTGATCTGAAGATTAACTGCATGTAAGATGTTAAAGGAGCAAGCCAGCACTCTTATTGGACAAAATAACGTAGAAAATATAAAGCATGCTCTGCGTAATCAATAAATTCTATTAAGAAAAAAAAAATATTTAGCAAGACAAGACTCCATTTTGATGTGAATCACACGTTCATGTGAAAGCCGAGGGCTGATCAGTGTCACCAAGACCTGCTCCTGTTTGATAAAGGCAGAAACACTCAAACAAAAATGAAACGGAAAAAAACGCTGAAGACACGTGATGCGCTCGGATCGAAAAGCTCAGAGACCATCCTCGGTTCCACTTTATCCTCACTCATACTCGACAGGACAAGAGGCTAGATTCAGGAAGATTTAGTCCATCTTCGTATACACGAAACAGATATATGGATCAGCATCTTTGTGAAGGATCTCTGTAAAAACAGGAGCCCAGGTATGTTCAGACAGAGAGGATATGTGCACTACAGTTAGAAGCAGTGATATATACACAAATCCGTCCAGTTCCTTCACACTTTGTAGCAGCTTCACTCAATCTGGAAACAAAAGAAAAATTCACCTTCACTCATGAACTCATCAGTGCAGAGAAAATAACGCTGTGAATAATGTAAAGTATGAGTGAAGCAACAAACAAACAAAAGATTTAAAAAAGTTTCTAAGGCATCACAAGGTTTAAGCAGCGACCACAGCGCTGTAGATATATAAACTCATAGAGTCCAACTTTGACACTCCACTCTTCACCGTGGCTCCCTGGAAGAAAAATGAGTGATGTAACAGGAACCCAGGCGGAGAGCCGTCATCCAAGGGTCAAAGGATTCAGGTCCTTCGTTTTTATCCCAGAACCCATCATGATATTGATTCTCCAAAAACCGTCAAAAAAAAAAAAAAAAAACAACAACTCTAAAATGAGCCACAAACAGAAAAAGACTGAAGAGAAAAACCATCTACCCACGAACTGAAACATGATTACGGAGCTCTCAGGGTGGGTTATTTCTCCGAGGGACCCTCTTTGAGTTTGGCTGGGCCTTTCACCTCGGCTTCAGTGGCTACTTTGACCTCAGGTTGGCCGTCAGTTTTGACCTCAGGTTTGCCGTCAGCTTTGACCTCAGGTTTGCTTTCAACTTTGGCAGATGTTTTGCCCTCAGCTTTGGCAGCTGGAGGATGTGTCGGGGGAGGGGGGTGCAGACCGGCCTCCGTGCCGATGTTGACAGTGATGTTGGTGTAAAGAGGCAGGTATTGCCGTGAGATTATCTCGTATTCAGCGGTGTTCATCCCGTCAAGCTTCCAGGTCGTGCGGGTCTTTGCCAGCATGTTGAACCTTCACACGAGATACAGAAACAGAGCTGTGAATATCAAAGGCTGCAGACGTCTCACTCAGCCTGCATGATATTAGAACTGTGCAATGGCCGATTACATCCTTCAAATTTGCAAAAACAAAATGACGATCAAAGGCGCTTTTAGGAGCTCTGATGTGCTGATACTGAGGACGCCTTTGGTCAACATCTGTAGGATGAAGACTGCATTTCCCATGAGCACCGTCACCCACTGTTGAGCAGCGTGTGCTTGTCATTGACACAAATGAATAGAATCTCTTTATTTAAACAACTTTCTGCAGCGTTACCTCAAAAACTATAACTTATAATGTAAAAATAACTTCGTAAACAAACATCAGGGAAACTTTCATGTTGTGGTTTCAATCCAGATCAAGCACCACAGATTTTTACTCATCTCAACACATTTGAGATTTTTGAGTCTGCCGACCAAAACCAGACACATGGACTTGTTTACCTCTTTGGATTCACATCGTTGCCTTTGTCCAGCTTGTGTTTTATCATCTTATAACGTCCAACCTTCAGCGATGGGCGTGTGATGTACATCCCTGCAAGAGACACTCTGAGAGGAGACGGAAAAAAAATCATGTCAGTCTTAAAGTGCTGGAAGATCCCGAAGAACAACAAAATATCAGATTTTGTATCAATAACAGGGTCAGTTTTTCTTTTTCTTTAAGGTTTAATCAAATCTGCAGCAGCTTAAAGTCAACGTTAAACCTTTTGTTAAAAGACGATCATATCATATTTGATACACAAGTTTCAAAGACTTCTATCTCATCGACGTGATAAGTGGTTTCTTTAAAAACCTGTTAAAATTTTTGAAAAAAAAGTATTCTACCCCCTCGAGATTTACCATTCAACTATTGGCAGCTGAGTTTGTATTTTGGCCCTTTTCAAAATCATCCACATGCCCTTTTTTCATGCAAATCATTGCTAATTTTCAAGAAGTTGCATTGAGAATAATAATCAAACTGTTACTCATTTTAAGACGAGTATTTCCTGCATTGAATGGATGAATATGTACTAAAAACTTTACGAAAAAAATTGCCAAAACCACCCAATTTATCAAATGTGATACAAGAAATAGATCATAAAGTAAATGACGTAGCAATATTTTGTGGTGGATTTTTAAATGGGTTCATAAACATCTCAGTTCCAAAAAAAATAAATTTTTATATTTATTTAATTATTTATTGTCTGATAAATCAGGCTTTACAGGGTTAACAGGTTTTGTTTTGTCTGAAGTAAATGCAGCTGAAGGGTAAATTTACTGGTTATTGGTCCGTTTCATCATTGATGAGTACTGATCTCTTGTGTATTTTTCGACATCACCCTGGCAGAGTTCGTGGCTGACTAGCTGCTGATTTCCAGAGTGAAACCTCTCAACCTTTGGAGTATCTGTCTCAGCTTTTCTTACCTGACTCCGATATCGTCATCCTCTCCGCCCCAGCCCCAGTAGTTATTGGGAAAGCCGTTCATTTTGAGGTAGTGCAGTGGCGTCAGAGCTGACACTCCTCCAAAGTACATTTTGTATGGAAGCCTGGATGGATTTAAAGGCCACAGACACACTGATATAAGCATTTTAAATATTTAACACAAATACCACAGGTGGGAAACGAGTTTCTCCCTGATCTGAAGAAGCAACATACTTGTAGCCAAACTTGTCCATGGCGATGGCTGCATGCTTGGGGTTGGAGTCGCAGACGTAGGTGTTGCGATCGTCTTCAGGGATGAGGTCCACATCATGGAAGAAGAGACAGTCCCAGTCCTCCTCCCTCATGGCTTCTCGAAAGCCAACGTTCATCAGCTTGGCTCTGTTAAAAGTGTAGTTTCCAGCCTGTAGAGTAAACACAGACACTCAGTGTCAAAACAGGCTGTGTGGCTGTGACCTCACCTTACATTCAAGTGTTCAACCATCACTCAGCATGAGGTCTGATACTTTTCATCCCCTCATACTCGTCACTATCACAGAATTCAATTACCAAGAAGATTTGAGCAACAGTATATAATAAATGATATGATACTGAAGACCAATTAAAGTAGAATTATTTCAAGAGTAAGTTAAAAAAAAGTCATAATCTTACAATATGAAAGATGTTATGAAATATAAGTCAAATAAAGTCAACGAAATTTAGATCTGATTTCTTGTGGTGGTTGTGACCTTATTTTCCCCGACTCTCTGTCCGCCATATGAAGTGTTTGTCTCTCATATGTATGCATTATTCTTACAGTCCATGCAATTAAGCCAAGGTTTCTATTAAACTTAACTGAACTGTCACACTGTAAAATTCAGATCAACAGACATTAATGTTAAATAAGTAAAAGTCTTTTCTTCACATCAAAATTCTCCAACACGGTCAGTCCAGGTTTGCACAGCCAATGACTTGTAGTTAAAAGGAGAATTCCACATCCTGAACTCAAACTTTGCTCGAGTCATCAATATCATATTTTCTACACTAAAAGTCGACGGATATGAATATGATAATATGATTAAATGATATATGACAATACTTAAGGGTGTAAAATCTAAAAGATATAGGATGGTGAAATAAAACGTGGGTTGTTTGGTCTGTTAGACAGCAGGAAAGACAGAATGTACCTAAACAATAATAGTGAATGAAGTGACGGTCATACTTCTGTAAATGGAATACAAATTTATAATAATCTGATGATATGTGGAAAAAGAGGAGACTAAATATTGAGAAAATGGGGACGGGACTAGAAAAGATCTGCTTCTCTCGTCTTCCCTTTCGGACATGTACAATTTGATCAACTATTGACAATGTGTGAGGTTGTATAAGTGTGCTGACATGACCGAAATAAATAAATAAAATAAAATAAAAGTCGGATATTTAGAGTTCCACTTAGGGAGTTTCCTGTTTTCGCTATGGTGACTTTTCCAGGACTTAGGCCAAGTTACTGAGGACTCCACCTGGACTTGAATTTAGGCGAAGAGGACTTGACCTGGACTCAACTCGGACTTTTTCTTTGTTTGTTTTTTTTTTTTTTGGTGACTTGGACTTGACTCAGACTCGAACACTAAGGACTTGAGGCTCGACTTGGACTAGAGCTATGGTGACTCATCTACAATGCTCACTGATGGTGTTGGAGGATGATGCATCAGGTTTGCTTTGATGGCTGATTTTTCTGATATTGCAGTGGATATGGCGATATATGGAGAATTGTGTTCTATGACTTGTTGCTGTCCTGGCCAGGACACTCTTGTTATGGGGATTTTTAATCTCAATGAGGCTTTCCTGATTAAATACATTTTTAAACTAAAAACAAAATAAAATATATATATATATGAATACTGGAATATCAGTGCTGAACATCAACCAGCCTCTTGCTCTAAGACGAGAGACATGGTTCATCTTGTGCAGTTAAATTAAACGGCCAGTTCAGAAAAAAGCTGTTCTGCTCTGCTGTAAAACAAGATACTTGCAAAATCAAATGTAACGTAAATGCTTTTCAATGATTGCCGGGGACAGTATTTCTGAGATAAGGGCCTGTAAACATGTTGGTTGTGAGATAGCTGAAGGAATTTATTTTTGCTCTTTTGCTGTTACACTAAAAAAAACGCAGTGACCTGATTCAAAGTATAGAAAACCCTCATGTTATGACTCATCTGTAAATGATATATATATATAGACCTATTGCTCATCTTACCACAACATTGCATCAACATTTTCAGGCTACATTCAGATTTTAATTCCTTGATCTGCACTAAAAAAAAAAAAAAGTACACACTGCAGCTTTAAAAGCATTTATGGAGCTACAGGACTGATTATCAGGTGTTCTCCAAACGGAGGCAGGAAGTCTCAAGCGGTGTAAGAGATAAAGAGCCGATGGCTTCACGTGAATGAATGGTTCCAGCTGCAGCTAAGCAGATTAAATCTTTAAACCAGCTGAGCATTTTGTTCTGTTCTCTAGTTTGTACACTAGAGGGCACTCTTCATCTAGCCTGAAGCATCAATGACAGCAACACCCTGAATGCAGACCAGACTATTCACATGTGACGCGTAAACATCTACCTCTAACTCCCTCTAGACTTTTCACAGGTGTGATAAACGATCTGTCTGTGCGTGTTTCACCTGGTGAATGACGTAGATCCCATACTGCAGCTGCTGTCGCTGCAGAAAAGGATGAAGGTAGTAGAGGAGGAACTTGAGGTGGTGCTCTCTTTGTCTGTGGGGAATGATGATGGCTGTTCGGTGTCGGGCCTCACAGTCGGGCGGCCTGTAGCGACCTCCGCGCACCACCAGGGGATTTTTCCTCTGAACCTCTGCCAGAGTGAGACCTGACGGGAAGTTGACGTGGATCGGCCCACCTACAAGCACAAATTGGTTTGCTGTCATTATCAGTAGGAAACATGGCGTGTGTGTGTTTGTGTGTGTGATGGAGCAAAAGCAAATGATGTGGTGAGTGTAGGAGAGGCCAGGCTCTGAGTTAAGCATCAAGGTTAAAAAGGCACGTTGATATTAAAACAGATTCTTTCAGAAAGTCGGGTGTTTTTGACTCGGAATAAATCAGACCTAATAGACAATTGCTGCTTACGCATCCTGTTCCTCTATCTGGAAACACAGAGGAGCAAATTAATCTTTGTCTGGGCTTCAAAAGCAATTATTGCTGGCAGAACACCTCTTTACTCGTCTCCCTGCTGTCAAAGAAAAAGCAGAGAGTTTCTGAATGTGTAACCTTGTTGGTCACAAAATAGAAATCCAGAAATTTATCATCGTCTTTCTTTTTTCTATGACTCATTTTGGATATCATGATAAATTAATCAAAAGAAAACATAAAGACAGACAGAGAATACCCGTCTAGTCTGATCCTTTATCCATTTTAAATAAGGCTAATTAAATCCATCACATCCTGACAGAGTCATTCAAATATCACCGCAGACAACACACGATAAAAGCGAAAAAGGCGCAACATTAAAATAATAAAAGACACACGAGTCAATCAGCATTATGTTAGAGTTTCAGCCTTTGTTCTTCAGCTCTATATCTGCTGAATATATAATCTTTGATTTCTTTAAGCCTCTGTAAAGATTTGAATGTTTTCATTTCTTTGGTGCCACTGTTCCATTTGTTTTCCTGCTTCGTCGAGACCACTTCAGCGGTTGTTGATTTTTAACTCTGTATATAATTTGAGTGGTTTGAAGTCCTTAAATTTAAGTGGTTTCAGACTTGTGAGTTTGTTTAGTTCTCTGTAGCAAGTGGTTTTACTTAAGAGTTTTTGTGGCTCATACTCGTTTTGCAGTTTTAGGCCTCAGTATTGTTGGTTTGAAACTCTCATGCTATAAAAGCATCTGAACCGATTCAAACTCCTTCTACAAAGTCATCTTTTTTTTTTTTTTTTTACAATAAAATATGCATATACAACTTTGTTTGGTCACAATCTGTGAAACTGTATTGCTGAGAGAATCTGTTTTGAAGCCATTAGCATTTGTTGGACACTTACACTTTAGATATTGAACAAAGTACATGCCTGTCAGTCACCAGGGGCGTCAGAGAGGGGGGAAAGTGTGACTGACTACCGAGGACCCAAATGCTCCCCATCTGGTGGCCCCTAATGGACCTGAGACAAAATGTGTTTTTTGCTATGTTTCTTTTTGTTTTCTGTTATAACTGCAATAAGATAATTTCAAACTGTCTGAATAAATAAACAAACATTCAGAATTCCTTTCTCTCAAAGGCCCCTCTCCCTCCCTTCTGATTGCACAGAATGGTTTAGTCCGTCCAATTCCTGATCTTTCAGTCCCCCAGTCAGCTTATTATAAGCCACTTTGGGCTTGTTTTTCTGAAGAGTTTCTTGTAAATCTCGTCAGTCAAAGGTTGTGGGTTTTTTGGTTTGCTTATTTGGGCTTGCTTTGCTGCCTGTATGAGCCTCTCCCAGCTCACCACAACAAGAAACACGAACATGACAACACGATATGTAGATTAGCTTTGGGTCCATTAGCCAGGACATTTTTAAACATATATTTTTTGTTTAATGCAAATACACAATTTTCTTCTCATATCTCATCTCTTCTTCATATATATATATATATATATATATATATATATATATATATATATATATATATATATATATATATATACATATATATATATATATATATATATATATATATATATATATATATATACATATACATATTAGGGCTGCACCTATCGAATATTTTAGTAATCGAGTACTCCACTGAAAATTTTATCAAGTACTCGAGTACTCGGATAAAGCATATTTTTGTTTAGTTAAAGAACAATTATAATTATACATAAGAAAATAAGATGTTTCACTAAATAATGAGTAAACAACTGGTTTTTATTTTTGGACAACCAACATTTTTATTTTTAGATGTGCATTGTGCAAAGCAGCAAATCGCAGTTGTATCTCAGGAAATGTGACTAAGAAGATATAAAATAAATAAAACACAAATATAAAATAAAACAACTTCAACTTTGTGTATTCTTTTAAGTATCAAAATTACCTGGCTTTATCAAAAATAGACAAAAAAAAACATTGCCTTTATGTTGTGCAACTTCACTTTGATCACAAGTATCAGAATTTACAGGTGTAACTGAATTCAGACATAACAGTCTTCTCCCTTGGGATGCTTTGTGGCTTATAGGAGGCAAAAACATTTGAACTAGAAAGAGTCAAAGCATTAATCAAGGCAAGGGCCACACTTACTATCTGTCTCTCTCATTGTGTATGTGTGCAAACCTTAAATGAAGCCCTTTATTGCAGTGAAGGAAGGTGAGCATATCAACATGCTCAGGGCTGAGGCTTGCCCTCTTCTTTGATACAATATCACCTGCAGCCAAAAACAGACGCTCTGATGGCGTTGATGTGGCTGGTATACACAGCAGGGACCTTGCCAGCTCTGCCATTGTTGGATAGCACGCTGCATTCTTTTCCCACCAAGTCAGTAGATTCTCTTTCTTGGAAAGGGGATGTTCTCCAAAACATATGAAGACCTGAGGAACAAGTGTGACAACAATAATATTAAAAATGTTTTACTTATATTTTGCATTGTTTCAGTTGTATAACAGTCATCATCTGTATCTGTACAATTTTCCTATTTTAAGTAGGAAAAAGCCAATGGAACACTTTTTTTTTTTTTTTTTGCTTGTTATAAGTACAATAACCTTGTGCTGCTGGCAGATTTTTCAATTGAGAATTTGTTTGAAACAAGTGAAAAACAAGTGACTTTGGGTGGTATATTTTAGAAGTAATGAGATCTGACTAGAAAGGAGACACTTTAACGAGGAATAAGACATTTTTGATCAGATTTGGAGTCTTTGCAGTGTTTAAACTAAAATTAAGATACCTGCTGCATTGGAGCACATTAGGCACCGATGCTACTTCACATTTTATCCATACATGACTTGTGAGCTATATTTGGTAAATGCCCAGCTAGCTCTATAGTGTTTTTATTTTTAATCTTCTTCACTCTACAGCGCTGTGTTTTACAGATTAAATAAGCCCTGTATGAAAACTAACGTGCTGTTTTAAGAGCATAATTACCGAGCCAAACACCGACAGTAGTCATACTTAACAGAAACCTAGCCTTCTGCAGGGCTAGCGTAATGTCAGCAAGTTACATCAACGTAAATCTCATTAATTTGCACAACGTGAACTTAATTTTACCTTTTCATGGGTCCTCCGCTCACGGAGTCGCAAACTGGGAGCCTTTGATGGAGATGCTGCAGCGTTGAAGACGTACTGTCGTGGTATGCAAGGGCAGGGTACAGTGCTACAATGAATACACGTAAAAGTGTTCGCCTTCATGTCCATCTTATAATGCTCCCGCATTTTCCACATTCTCTGTCTTTTCTTCGTGCCTGTATTTTCGCTTTCGTCGTTGTCACATCCTTCCTGCATCTTCCCGCTGCTAAAATCAAACACCTCCGCCCACTCCTTCTTCGTCCTTTGCGTGCATGGGCCACATTAAAATTAGTCTGGGCGAAATGAGCTGTAAAAAAAAATTAAACGATTCCTCGAGGCGGAAAAAATTACTCGATCATTTTTTGTACTCGAGGTACTCGAATTATTCGAAGAATCGTTTCAGCCCTAATACATATACATACATATATATATATATATATATATATATATATATATATATATATATATATATATATATATATATATATATATATATACACACACACATATATATACATATATACATATATATATATATATATATTTTTTTTTTTTTTTTTTACACACATATATATATATATATATATATATATATATATATATATATATATATATATATATATATATATATATATATATATATATATAAGGCTAATGCTCATCTATACAATATATGTATTTAAACAGTTCAAAAGTTAACTACAACTGAAGTTAAAGTATTAAAATAGCTTGAAGCTGGTTCGATAAATAAGAATAAAAGTTCAAGATAAATAAAAGCACTTAAATACCAATATGCTAAAATAATAAATAGAGTTAAAATTAAAAGAACATTTACTATATATTAAAAAAAACTTAAAAAAATAATACCTAGGTTTAGTTTATGTTTAAAAGTATGAATGTTTACACCTCCAGTAGGCTGTTAGTGACGGTAAACAAAAACACATGTCGGTCTCTCATAAAAGAAGACAAATGATGATGTAATCGTTGTCACTGAAAGGACAGGAGAGAAATGCACAAACAAGTTTCTCAAGTTTTGATTTTCTCTGGAGTCAAACAAAGAGGCCGATTATTGACCGTCAGAGCATCCAAACCGAAGACAGGAATAAACAGACCCCTGCAGCAGAATCAATGCCCTGAGAAACACATCGGATGAGATCATTTAATGACGTATTCTAACTTTATTTGTATAAGTGACTCATTTTTTCAGGCGCCTATAAAAAATGTCTTTTTTTTTCTTTTTAAGTTTTGTTGATGTGAATACTGAACGTCTGAGATTTGGACAGTTGGTTGGTCGGGCAATGAGGATGTCACTGTTGGCTTTTTATTGCAATCCCATTCAATTTCAGAGTGTAAATAATTAATAAAAGGGGATCAAACATTAGAATAAATAATGCATAGTTGCAGCTCTATGAGAGGTTTTGGTTCACAGGTCAAGCATTCTGTTACAGGATTTGGTTATTATTTCAAATCCGTCTCCTGAAACTAGTCTGGATGAACCTTCAGGTGGTTTCAGGACACTCCCCATCCACAGATCAAATATTCACAAGTGCTTTAGTTACCTTTATCCATTCTGGTTTTCCAGGAAAGGGTTCAATGCCTTTGGCTCAGTTACCAGCATGCAGTGCAAAATGACTGGCAGTGATGTGGGAACAAAGGAGCAGAGGGCAGAGCCTGGAAACCAGAAAACTGAACCTCGTAAACCGTACAAACACTCATCAGGATACGAATGTCAGAGTGTTGTGTAACAAGCGTGTGGCAGGGGGAGGACAAACAGAGGGGGACATGTTAAAGTATCCTGTTACAACCTTTTATTTCATTCAAGCCTGCAACCACATCTCACCTTCTGCTTGCTCGGTTGACACTGAGAAGAAGTGAGACGAGGTGTGGTTGAAAGCAAAAGTTAAACGTCATTTCGTCGTGTACAAAGACAGAAAGACTCGCTGCGTTTCATCAACTCCATGTAAAAGAAAAATTCATTCATTCTGTAGAATGAATAAACGCAACAAATTGATTTAAAATCATACCATGAGTGAAACAAAAAGTTCTTTGAGTGCCTCTTTCATGTTGGTTTGGTTCTCAGACTTCCATGAATTAAGATTAGGATCCACTTTGATGCTCAATCAGGATGCAGCAGATCAATTGACACTACTCACAGATTCTCAATAATGAGTTTCATTGCTAAAAACTCCAGCACACAATCCATTAGCCTCACTCTAATGAGTAGGTGGCATTAGGCAGCTATTTTTAAAGCTCCTGCAGTATGCTGAATATTATTTAATACCCCAGTGGGCCGATTCAAGCCGAAGCTAACGCTGTGTACCTCACAAAGCAGGGGTTTCTACAAGGCCTCTGATGTGTGGTGTTTCGAAGCAGAAATTTAAAAGCAGGGCTTCCTGCATGAGTCCTGTTAAGCTCACACAGAAAGATCTGCCTCAATGCAGAGATCTGTCGCCAAAGAGAAGAGGGTTTCTGCAAGCTTTCAAACTAATATCAAGGGAAACATTGATGACCTTTTCAAGTTCATTTGTTTTTTTGTTTTTTGTTTTTTTAAATATTCTCTTACTCTGGTGCCAGCTTTCACTTGGATGCTGCTGCCAAAGGCTGGCTGAAAACAAAGCTGAGGTGGTGAGAGATTAAATATTGAACACTTCACTGCAACATTCAGGCTTCTTGAGCTGATTTCAAGACTTTTTTTCACTCCTGCATTTAAGCGTAGTTTTAGGGCATAGGGATGGGCACTGGTAAGATTTCATTGATACCAATAACTTTATCGATTCTGCTCATCGATCCGATTCTTTATCAATTTCTCCTGTGAATTTTCTGAGCACAAAAAGTTAGTTTACACGTTTTCTGGGTCAACATTTTATTGAGTGAATACGACATGACACTTCTGGCATTTAACGTTGCTCCTCAACAAATGATTTAACATGTTGGTGGTATTGCTACCCTTGCATGATATAACAGCATCGCACAAATTGTTATCGTCCTTTTTGGTACAATGGATCTGGCCACTCCGGCATAATGTAAAGAATGGACAAGGGAATCATTGAGCGATTGACGATGGATTGAACCATTTCTAGTTGATTCTTAACAGGAACTGGTTATAGATATTAGGGATGAGCGAGTACACCATTATCTGTATCTGTTTACCCATCGATATTATCTGTATCTGTATCCGTACTCATAGGGGGCGGGGCCTAAACCAAAAGTGGGCGTGTTTGTCCAAAAATGGGCGGCGCTTAAATCCGAACATTATTTTAAGTCTAAAACTGGCAAGAATTGATTTGAAATGGCTATATTTATTTTCAGCTATGTATTATGTACAACTGGTAAAATGTGTATGTAGTGGTGTGAAAGACTGTCTCTTTATTTATGATCTGTGTAAATTTAACAGGTGAATTGTGCAAACATTCAGTGGCAAAAAAATAAAAAATATGCCTTGTTGTTCACTGTATTTTGAAAAACACTGTGCTCAGAATGGGCAAAGCTTTCCAACTAACTTTCTCACCAGCCAAACTAAAATCACGCAGCCAGTTAAAAAAAAAAAAAAAAGACCGGCGTGGAGAAACTCGGGGGGCACGCAACACAAGGAGTTTACAGCTTTAAGCCTTCAAATGCGTTGCGTGTACGTTGCAAAACAGTTAATCAAGTAACTTTAAATATAAAAAAAGAACTAAAGAGATGTGAGACAACGAAAACCTTAAAAAAACGGTCCTGAATTGAAGCAAGAGGCACTGACCAGCGCGACAGGAGCCGTTTTCAGCCCCGTCTTGTCACATGCATCGCCTATGACAGGAAATAAGTTGAAGAAGTAATTTTAAATACCAAACAAACCTCAATAGAGACAGAAGAAAACTGAGTGAGTAGTACAGAGATTAGAGAAACGTTAAGATCAGTCAGAATTAATGTTATAACCTTACTTTCTTATTAATCACTCAGCTGTTTTGAATACTTGATTCTGATTGGTCAAAACCTCCAAACGACACATTCAATTTTTTTTTTTCACCTGACAAAAACATCAGTTTTCACTCGTGTGAGTAAACAACACAGGTGATCATTTTGATTTCACTTTATATTAATGTAGGGAAAACAAATGTCTTCATGGTTAACCAGTCACCAGCAGAAAAAAGGAAATGGGGGGGGGGGGCTGAGCAGAAACTAGTTAAAACAAACAAGGTGCTGAGTGAAAGGCACGTAAACTAAAGAAAACAGACATAAAAGAAACCACGTTGGAAGGCTTTGTTAAAGTCACAGAACCGGTTCAGTGAGAAGAAAATATCAACAAAAGAGTTCCAGAAGAAGAAGAAGAGGACGTTGTGCAGGTGGAAAAAAACGCCTGAGTTTGACATGAGTTAATGTTCAGTTCCTACTTACTGTTAAATCTGAAGATTATAATTTAAAATGCGAAATAAAACATTTTTAAACTGGTCTGTAGTGTGAACTCGTTTCTCTTTCTTTTTAAAAGTGTGTTGAGATCATATCAGTATTGACATCCGGTACACTAGTAGAGAAATTAGCTTTATCATGCACTGATAGTCATCATTCAAATTTTCACAGAAAGTCAACTCATGTATTTTCTTCTCCTTTTAAAGCTGAAGGAACAAACTCTATGACTGATGATGGATTATTCCATTAACGCGGCCAGCGGGATTAAAATACTTATTTTTGAGTGACTGGCATGTACAAACCACTTGTCTTATCCATAAATTTTTTATAGAGTAATCTTCAGATTCTCAAGTTTGCCGTCTTCTCCGGTCTGTTTACACGTGACGTCAGCAACGCGTGTAAACAGACCGGAGAAGACGGGAGAATTTCATCGACGTCACTTTGATTCTCGTGTCTTTTTGGAAATTTGCATGAAACAGTTTGCTTGAGCTTAATTCTGAGAAAACAAAAAAGCTTTCAGCAAGCCATGAATGATGGACATGCGCCCTGTGATCGCACTTCTTTAAATCTTACCTGAGCCAATAGCGTTGTTGGCCTCATAGTGAAGTGAAAATGGAAACACAGTGCACCTTTGGGCTTGAGGGTTCCTCAAAATGTGTTTTATACACCAATTATTTTTTTTTTTCAATTTTTAAAAGAATAAAATCAGAAAAATTCAATCTGTTTTTTTTGCCTTTTTCCCTAATGATTGATGGCTTTTAATTTTGACTGTTATGCTGCACGAAGACATAACTGAGTTACATCAGCCTATGGACGTGGTTGTCCTGAATCTATCGAGGTGCAGGACTTCACTTTGCAGAGAAAAATGCGACCACAGTGAGTAAAAATGTGACAAAAACGACCAGAAACTGCTCAGGATCCCAAGAGTTAAACTGTCAGGTAAGTTTTTTCACATGGTCAACGTAAAATCAGATTTGAAGTGAAGGAGAGAGAGCAAATGGCACTGAAGCAGGTAAGTCCACTCACCTATAAGAGGGGACGTCTTCGGGCAGTAGGGCATGTCGTTTCCATGGCTATGAGATTTGGACAGGCGGGAGAGGTTGGCATAAACGTCGCCTCCAGGGATGCCAGCTGTGGTGTGGTTGCGGCTTGACACACCACTCGTGTCTGGTTTGCGGAAGATCCGGATGAAGTAGCTGACTCTCTTCTGGTATCCCTCTCGGGACAGCAGCGCCATGACCACCAGCTGGATGCCCAGGAACATGAAGAAGTAGCGCCATTTGGATTGGATACTGACCATGGCGGTGGCTCTGGGTCGTCAAAGCAAAGGAGGAGGCAGGGCAGACAGTCTGGCTGGTGTGGAGTAATTCAACTCCGTGTTTAATGTCTGGTTCAGTACGGAGGTTTTTCCCCCAAAATAAACAGAAACCAGGAGCGTGAGGATTGTCAACCGGGTATTCAAATGAGGCTACAGCAGTGGCTTTGAACACCCTCACAGGAAGTGTCAAATAATCGGTGTAACTGTGTGAAATATGGCAACAAACTCTGAATGTGATGGTAGTATGTGGAGTTATTTGTCACCATCTGTGGCAATATGAAGTAAGAGTAAACAAAGAAAGATGAGTATCAAAAATGGCAAAAGTAACACAAAAAAAGGCACTTTTGGTAGACGGATACTGAAAACAAAACACCAATGAGAAGGGAAAAAAATTCTCATCAAAAAATAAAAATAAAAAAAAAGTCTTCTTTACTTTCCTCGACTTTACTTCATTACTTGTTGCAGATCAGCATGAGGCAAATATCTCCAAAGTTTACGTGGTCAGACAGGGGTGGCAATGCCAGTCCCACATCATGTGGTCTCACCCCCGACTGAATTCCATGTGCCGCCCTGTGAAGCTCATTCTCCTCCGGTCAAATAAACGGCAGCGTCAGTGTCTCTCGCTCTCCCTTCCTCCCTTTGTGAGTTTTACACTGCCTTCTGTTCTCCCTCATGGTCTCTCCTGAGAGAGGCCTCCGCAACAACAACAGCCGCCATGACAAAAGGGAGCATATGCAGCCGGATAGTGCCTACACTTTACACAGGATTACACACACAGCGCCCACCGTCTGACACGCTGGAGAGACAGGGGGGAGTGGACCGTGACCAGCGTGGGAGGAGTGGTCAGAGGTCTGCATGTGTCTGTGGGTGACTGTGTGTTTGCTAGGGGGAGGGTTTGGCTGAGAGGAAAGAGAACTGGGGGAGGAGGAGGAGGAGGAGGGAGAGTTTTGATCCTCGCTTCTATTGTTCCATAATGATGCAATCCACAGCTATAAGACAGCTCGTGCAGCTCACTGGGCTGACAGCCACTGGACTCACTGGATGGACAGGAACTGGACCAGTCGCAGCTCTGGAAGACAGAGAGGAGGGGAGGGGGGGACGGTTACATGGACTGACAACCTTTGGTTCAAACTGTTTACATCAGCGATTTTGCACTCACAGCAGAATGACTTTCCCATGCTAACAATGACTAATTGTGCGCTGTACAGGCTCAACAAATGGATTGTGTTTGTTTACACGGAGACCCAGCAGCACAGTTGGAAAGCCTTGACTAATCAGGCCCAGCGTGGGCTCGAGTGCAGAAGCTTCCCCAAAGAGAGGCCTGCTGCCCACAGCGGACAGCAGACAGAAAGCCGTGTGTGGATGAAAACTCTTTGTTTTAAAGCTAAAACAAGGAAAAAGGACGGCCCTGCTGATGAAGGATGCTGTGATGTTTGCAGGTCCAGCTTAACTCTGACTAAAACTGGAGCTGTCTGCTACTGGATCCGACACATCCTCAGTCACAAATCAATTAGTGCTCATTAAAGTAGCCAGACCACTAATCCTAATCCTGCTGCTTGCTAAGAGACTGGTGGAAGGATGGAGAGACAGATAAAGAAACAGTTAGAAACAACCTGAACAAACAGTGATCTGTGGAGTGGCTAATAAACTGTGCTGTTTGCTTCATTTCTACTGAAGGATCGGACTTGTGCAGACACATCCAGCCCTGTTACGCTAATTACACAGGGGAAACATTACGAGCACTTAAATGAGGGCAGAGTACATTAGATCTCAGAGGCAGCGCTCTGGTGCTCGCCTTTTTCCTGGCGTTAAGACTGTCAGTCAAACCTCGCTCAAGAAAAACAAGAAAAAAAAAACAAAACAGCGTGGTACCCACAGCTTGTTAGGGGAGAAAGACGGGAGGAAGCAAAACGAAGACGGCAAAGATGAAACAAAGAACAAAGGAGACAGAATGAGATGAATAACTGCCTGCTTCTTAGGTTATGATGAATGTTTTTGTTCCAGAAGTAATTAATAAAAGTGTTAGTCTCGATAGCTTAAAACATCATTTTTACGACCATTTCTTTTCCTTGTGTTTGCAACTATTGATGGAGAATCTTTTTGATCTGCAGTATTTTTTTTATATCTTTAACAGTCCTGGGAAATTGTGATGAGCCTTTTTTTTTTTCAGATTATTTGACTCTTAAGACGATTTTAACACTCATTAAATGAATCTGCAAAACAGCCGAAGTAATTACTCTTAATGATCATTCCATAACTGAGACCGTTGATAATAAAAGGAGGACTTCCGTCAGATTCCCAAACGGGCAAAGGTTGAGACTATCAATTGAGCTCAAGATATGGCTCCAACTAACCATTATGTTTGGGGATGTAAGATATGTCAGCATTAATATCGGTATCGGACGATGTTTGTCATTTTTTTATATATTGGTAAGGGTCCAATGAGTCAAACTTGGTTGATATTAAAGTTGTTTATATCCGTCTAGTTTCTGTTTGTGTTTGTGTCTGGAGGGGGTTGCCATGGATACTGGTCAGTTTAGTTTGATTTATTATCCTTTTTGTAATTTATGATCCAGACTTTCTCACAGGAGTTTTGTGAGTTGAGAGTTTAATTACACACTTGCTACAAGCTGTGAGGGTTGTTAAAAAGTGACACTGTTGGTTCCTTGTGTTTATGGTAGAATCATAGTCTGAATTATTAATGGACGTAGTCTCCGCGACGTCACCCGCCTGTTTCTGAAATGGACTTTTGAAGCAAAACGGCCGGCTCGGCCATATTGGAAATGAGGCGGGCTGTGAGTCTCCACAGTAACAGCCATAGGACGCTCCACAGTCACGTGATCTGAGCTGTGCCTCTGATTGGATGAACTGACGATCTTAATATTGTCGAATCTGCCGAGTTAGAAAAAAATCCCTTCCGTACAGTGCGTGCCGTTAGCATAATTAACGATTCAGACTGGAGACATTTTTAGTACCAGGCTGTAAATGTGCTTATTTTGGCCGTGAAAACGGCTTTTTTTTGGCTTGGTGTGTTTGTGACTTCCGGTACTTCCAGAGCCAGTCTCAAGCGGACACTCGAGTCTCATATTTTCAGACCGGAGGTTACCGCTTGAGTAGTCCTGTAACGTTCTTATCTGAAAGTGAAACACCTTTTAATAATAACGGAAGACATTCAAAAACTCAGTTTGAATGATTTTCAATCCATCCAAATTTTATCATCTCAGAAACTTTATTTATTTTAACATATATCGATATTGCTAAATATTGGTATCAGCCAAAATTTCCATATCTGTGCATCCCTAATTATTTTTATGATCGATTAATCTATTGATGGTTCTCTTGATTAATCAAGTAGTTATTTGGTCCATGAAATGTCAGAAAAACGTCAATGTTTCTCAAAGTCCAAGATGACATCATCAAATGTCTTGTTTCGTCCACAAACCAAAGATATTCATGACCATCATAGGAGCAAAGAAACCACAATATATTCAAATTTATGGAGCTGAAGTCAGAGACTTTGGACTTCTTTTTCTCCAATATTTGATTAATTGTTGCAGCTCTAGTTCAAGACCAAACGTGATTCTTTAAGCTGGAAAACGACGACTGTGACGTAAACCGATGACACTTGACGGATTAATGCATATTTCTGCATTTTGCTTTGAAAGCTGGCGGAGGATTTCCAGTTCAGGCATAATCAAGGTTTTTCTCTGAGGGGATATATGGATAAAGACGAAGAGGAAAGCCGCTGCTTCCCTTGGCATTTTCATCTGCGCGAAGAACCGGGAGCAGATGGGACCATGACCCCTCTCACTTTGCCGGGCCCCTGTAATAACCCCATAGATTATGGATATGGTTTGTAAAGATCATGCTAAAAGGACCAGAGGTTAATCTCACAGTGCTGAAATCCAACTCCATCCAGATCAGGATAAAAAGCGACCTGAAAACATCCCTCTTTATTCAAAGCAAGGATGAAGACTTAGGGGCTGGTTCATGGGATTTGAGTCCGACCTGATTACTACAAACGACAAAAACTTCTCAGTTAGCAAGGACAAAGCATGTCAGGTGAGATTAAAGCCGTGTTCCAGTTAGAGCAGTTACACGTGTAAACATTATCCCGAAACGAGATACAGAAAAGTCCTCACAGAGGAGAGAGCTGATGGGTCTAGTTTGGTTTACTGCTTCAGGGCCATACTGTGCATGAGCAGGCTAACACGGCGACAGAACTTGGCAGCAAGCACAAGCTCGGGCGCTGACTTAACACGCATGTAAAAGAGACCCAGTGACTGGATCCAGAGGATCTTTCTGAGCTGGTTAAAAGGCTGAGGAGGATGAGGAGGAGTGAACCAAAAGAGAGGGAAGGACAAAGAGAACCAAGAGGAGCCGGAGGGGGAATGGGAAAAGCAGCCAACAGTCTGGTTACACTATGTTCCTTTGACTTTATTGTCTCTCCTGCACGGATTTCCTTCCTGACTAAATGAGAGGCATGTATTGCCAGTCTCCCCTGATCTCTCATTTTATCATTTCTTTTATCCCCACTCTGCAAAGTCTGCTTTAAACAATCATGGCACACAACAGGCCACAAACAGAACATTTTCATTTCTGCCCCAGGGCCATTAATATTACATATATGTGGCATGTCCGACTCCACAGGCATGCTTGAACACACATGAATGAATGCAGAAGAGGGCTGGCATGGCGTAAGAATGAAGAGAAGACGAGATAAAAGAAGCAGGGGGGTATGGGAGTTATATATTTAGCTCATCACCATGGGACTATAGCTTACGGTCAGCACTGCTGTTCAAATCCTTAAGGGACGGCACGGAGCTCATGCACAGTCCACTGACAGCCGCAGCAGCTCCAGAGATTAACAAGCAGCCAGACGAAGTCACAGAGCAGAGAGGGTGACAGCAGAAAAGGTTCAACCCAATCACACATTTCTGCTGCTCTTTTATTGG
Source organism: Labroides dimidiatus (assembly GCA_030710495.1). Lineage (NCBI taxonomy): Eukaryota > Metazoa > Chordata > Actinopteri > Labriformes > Labridae > Labroides > Labroides dimidiatus. Next base: position 5,043,723 of record CM061148.1, read on the forward strand.
CCCAAACACCTGGCTCACTTCTTCACTTCCTGTTTTTCTTAACTCAGCAGCACTAAACATTAAATATAGAAAAAAAACAGAACATCTATTTATGACAACAGTTGAATTTCCTGATTTTTTAACATTTTTTTTGCACAGTCAACCCTCAGCATTTTTTCTTAAATGTGAGCATGTAATGTCATCAGCCGACCGATGTAACAGACTTGCTCTTTTAATATTTGCTGTGTGTGATTTCACAGTCAGCTGTTAATCTGAGCCAAACATTTCAGGCCCAGCTGGTTCACATCAAATGAGCAGCGCTCCGAGAGGAGAAGTGGCCCATCTCCGCTCGGGTACAAATGCTGTTTTACTGGCGAAGCGTGGTTCTAACTGCCTGCAAAGCAGCAGTCTGTTTACAAGGTGTTGTTTCAACCAAAGCAAATAAGACTTAGGCTCAGTAAATGAAAAAAAAAATCACTTCAGAACAACAAATTATTCATTATCCGTTTAATAAAATGTCACCAAACACTATAAAGATGCTGGTAAGTTTTAATATTTTTGACTTGATGCATATTCATGAGCCATTTACACGACAAAGTTTCACCTGAAAACTTAGTGGGAAAAAAAAATCTGCCTTTACAAGGAAACACTGCGAGATTGAAAATGCTGTAGTATGCATGCCAGGCCTGTAGTTGGCGATATAACTGTAGTGACCCCACGTGAACAACACTCATTCCTCCACAGACCAGAAGAAGTCCATATATGTTGAATGTGATGGTTGCAGAAGTGGTGCAACAGATGCACATTTTGTTGAAAGGCAGTCAGCAGATTGAGGAGCACAAGCACAACACGGTAGTTCAACATTGTTATTGCTGTTGTTGTCCGGTTCACACATGGCAATTTAAAGTCAGGGTTGGTAGTCAGAAAACTCTGTTTGGCCCCTGCCCTCCCAAACTCGGAGAACCTCAAGCGCCGCTGATTCGCAGTCATATGATCATAAATGATTCTTTTGCAATACGTTACCAGTAATCAGGGTATAGGTCGTTTCTCTACCATTCTCCAGCGTACTTGGATCCCACTTGGTCCCTAGTGGATACCGGTGAAATGTACACGCAGGAGGCGGGCAGAACGGCAGGACGAGATATGATTGGTTTGACAAATTGGATCCTAATCGCTAGGATTGGTTGGTGTTTTCCCAGGTTTACTCCTGCTGTGTAGACAGCAGATATTTTTCACTCTATTTTAAGAACACATCATGTATTGATTGACATCGAGACATAAAGATCATTTTTACCAGAATAACAAAAAGTGGATCTAAATCTGATTACCAACCCTGACTTTAAGTGCAAAGCATAGTGTGATGTCAGCATTTCCACCAAAAACTCCTACTTGCTGTTTACACAACAACGGTGGCTGTAATATTTCAGAAAAATTCTACTTTGGAGGCCATTTTCAAGTTTCTGTTTTCCTAGTAAACAAGAGGCCGAAATACAAGAATACCTTTGCGTTTCATCCTAAAACCATTGTCATGAACTGTTGGTGTTAAAGGAGTGTTGTTTTTCTCCTACTCACATCAGCTGTTCTTTACAAGCTTTGCAAAAGGCTTTTTTGCTCTCCATATATGACACTTTGAAATACAACTGACTAGTTGTTGGCGCATGGAAGTTGTTATTGTGTGTGCATCACATTATCAGCTGTACGTATTTGCAGAAACTCTGCCAGTATCGCCTAACTTTTGAAATTTTATCAGCTGATACAAATATCATGCCAGTTATATCATGCTTCGTAAATGTCAAACGGAAACAAATAAATGGAGAGCAGATCTTCTTGTTAACACTACTTTTCTTTGTTTAAGACAACTTTTGGCAGGATGCAAAGTGACGAGGTAATGTATTTACCAGCACTATTGTTTCCACCATTATTACAAAATTAATCCAAGAAGTTGTTTTCTTGAGGAAAGAAGGTCAGCTTGAGCCCAATATGTAATAATAAATGAAAAAAATGTGTAAAACCCAAAATGTAAGAAGAGCTGAGCCCAAAACGTTACAACTTTTCAATCGATTCGTTGTGACAAATTGGGCCATAATATGTAGTATTAGCCGTAGTGTCAACTTTCAGTCCAAGTGGCATAAATTTATTTGTGTATGACGTGACCATGGATGCTGAGAAACAGCGTTTGGAAATAATCGATTTTGGCGCAGATAATCTCATGTTTAATCATAGCTCATAATAAAGTTACAAGCTTGCCAGAAAAACCCCAGACTAGACAATGCGGTCTGGTAAAGTCCTTAACCTTTAACCCAACTGAAGCAGATATCAGGGCTCTGCATTAGGGGATGAAGCTGTCACATCTGCCAGAGTGTGTCATCAGATCTATATGTGTTGGTCTATTGAGGATAAGTGAGTGCTTTCTAGTCTTAAATGTGTGACCTTCCTGTTAAGTCTGCTAAAACCCTACCGCTGTTAAAGTAAAGGGGGGGGGGGGAGTCCATCAAATCCCCCTCACTTCCACACAAAGATTCACTCTCGGCTTTTAAAGCATAAAACTGCAGCACAGACTCTCATCCGTCTCTACACATGTTGTGTATCTAGCTGTTATAAAAAGTTCTTGGTGGCATCACAAATAAAACATCTAGTGTAAAAAAAATAGCATTGAAGATCAACTCTGACCAATCAAATGAAGCAGAAAAAACAGGAAGTGGAAAACAGACGACTCTCCTAAAATATCAGGGGCAACATTTTTTATTTCTAAGTTATTTAAGGGTTGTTTTTTTTTTCACTTGTAGAAGTTTGAGCAGCTGAGGAGATACAGGAAATGTAGGGTATAGAAAGTTTGGGATATAGACACGCAGCAGCAATGAGGAGGACTACACTCTTTGTACATGTGGTGACCACTTTGAGCCGAGCCAAACTGGCCCCTCCCAGTTACTGTTTACTTATTTGTTGTTGACTTTGGGTAATCATCAATTTTATGCTAAGTGCAAGTGAATGCTGAGTGCCTGCTGCCACAATGAATGTCCTCCATAGTCAATACAAAAGGCCACTTGAGGGTAGAGCAGTCTTTGAGCTGCGTTCGATGGATCGGCCCTTTTTCACCAATTTCCACGCTGAGTTTTTGAGTCTGTATCAAAAAAGATACCTGGTACCAGGATCAGAGTGGTGCACCCCTAAGTATAAGTGTTAGTTTTTTGGTCCTGTTAGCATTTCTTGAGATGAACCACTTCCGTTTATTCATGGACAAGGCTAAACTTTAAACCTGTTCCAAGTCAACAGTATCAGCAAACAAAAAGTGAGACAAACGAGTCTGAACAAGCCAGGCGACAAGACCTGACAGTCAGAAAGTATTTTTTTACACCCTGTAATACAAGTTGATTTGATGTTAGCTCAGCTGTATATTTTTAATAAGGTGATGTTTTTTTCGCTGCTGTGTATAAACACCCAATATGTCCTAGAACATCTTCTGAGGATATTATAAAGGTTATTTTAGGACACCATATTTACTTTGAAGCAAGATGAATACACACATTACCAGATCAAGATCCCCTGTGGTAACTTGAGATCATTTCCTGCTATGATAAAAATCTGTGCCAGTCCAGCAGTATCAATGTGCTGTTTTGATCACGCTGAATTGATCACGCCGAGTGCTTTCAGAGACATGCCGAACATCCCTTCAGCCTCAAAGCAGATCAGAGTGAGCACAACAACAAGAATCAAAGTGTTGATATACTTTCCCCCGAAGATTAACCGGGCACCGAGTGTGCTGATTTTCTGGCAAATGTCTAACCAAACGGAGTCATATTCTTCGTGGTGTTGAATTACTTCCACCATTACAAATGCACATAAATGGATTGCTCACAGTGGATCCAGAAAAAGAGCCGTTTATTACATCAAATATGCCTCAGTGGGCTTTACATTAAAAATAGAAAATAAATCCCTGTAAAGACTTCTTCCCAGAAGAACTGGAGCTACGTCAGCTGTGCCTCTCTTTACAATGCTGTGCAGTGTTATGAAGAATTAATGTGCATTATGTTACCAGTTACTCAATCTTAATAAACGGATGAAGGTTTAAGAAATCCGGATGTTGTTTCTTTGACTACAGGGTTACGTTCTTAAAGTGGATTTAGCACTTCAAGCATGACACCGACTGGATCTGAAAGCTTTGTTTGAAACAATTAAACTGAACCAACAACAGGAAGCGTTACCATAGGGTGTTGTCTGAATTCTACAGCATTATCATGTTTGTGTCTCTTTGCTGTTGTGAGAAATTACATCCTATGTCGAAGCAGGAAAGGGAGATGAGCAGATAGCTTCAAGAACTGATGTTAAGTTCAGAGAGAAAAATAAAAAACAATAAAAAGATGCTCATTTCAAGTTTAGATATTTTTCAATGTACTTTTTGTTTCACTAAGTTTAACCCTATTTGTTCATTTCAGCAGATGTTTCTTATCAAAGAGTATGTTCTGCCATGTTGGGATCCTGTTTTACTTAAATAATATAGTTTTTTTCCTTTTTATAATAGTGAGGAGTGATATTATACAATCTGCAGCTTTCATAGTTTGCTTTGATGGCTGATTTTTCTGATGCTACGCTGGATATGGTGATCTGCTTTTTTCATTGTTCGGTGTTGTTCTGTCTTGTCCAGGACACTCTTGTAAAATACAATCTTGTAAAATAAATTTTAAATAAATAAAAAAATACATTGTTTATTTTAATTTTTGCATTTTAGATTATGTTATCCGTTGTGCACATGCACACTGTTCACTTCATTATCCGGATATCCCGAAGACTAGGGATGCACCGAAATGAAAATTTGTGGCCCAAGCCGAATAAAATATAAACGCTTGGCCGAATACCGAATACCAAATACCGAATAGGGCTGTCACTTTTTCAAAAAATCATATTCGAACGAATATTAAATGACCCGTCATTCTTCGAACATATTCGAATATCCCCCGTCCCTGCGCGCGCTCTCCTTAACAGTGTCCTTAACAACAAGAGAAAGCTTCAACAGCTTTGAATAAGAAGGTAAAACATATAACTGATACTCAAGCCGAACAGCCCGTCTTCATTTCTTAATTATTTGACAGAAACACAAATCTATCAACTTGATCGGGATCAAGTGTGACTCTCTTTTTGTTTCCAATATTACCTGCACGCTACAATTCACGCACGAGCACGCGCACATGATCGCCGTGACCGCTCCTCTCGACAGTTATTTAAACAATAACGGGGTGTTAGAGGGCTGTGTGGGACCAAAACAACTTAACATGAGCCAAAAAGTCTCTAGAGTTATAATCCTGTTCCCTGTCTCACTACTGACTCTGATCAGACCGCGCTGCATGTAAAACGTCTTTGATAGACGCTTCATGGTGACGTAGAAGAGCCGTGCGTGCGCCCGAAGTCTGCTTTATGTTGGAGTAGTGTCCGCAGACAGACCAGCGGAGGAGCGGCGCTTGTTTGAACGTGAAGCAGCGGGTTGTTGTCTGCAGACTCTGACATGTTTTAAATATTCCAGTAGCCTTTGCTGTTTGATTGCGTCATTGTGTCACACGCTACTATTCGGCCTTGCTATTAACTCACTTCACCGAAGGCCGAATGTGGCTTTTTTTGCAATATTCGGCCGAACATATTCGGTTACCGAATATTCGGTGCATCCCTACCGAAGACTGTATAATTAATAGATGCGGCATCCATGACGTCACCTGTTTGTTTCTGAAAAAGATTTTTGATGCGAAAACGGGCGGTGCAGCCATATTGGAAAAGAGATGGGCTTTGAGTCTCCACAGTAACAGCCATAGGGCGCCCGGTAGTCACATGAGCTGAGCTGTGCCTCTGATTGGACAAACTGGTGATCTTAATACTGTCTAAATTACTGAGTTAGAAAAAATTCACCCCTGTACAGTGCGTGCTGTTAGTGAAATTAGCGATTCAGACGGGAGACATTCTTTGTACCAGGCTGTAAATGTGTTTTTTTTGGCTTGGTGTGTTTGTGACTTCCTGTACTTCCTGGGACAGCCTCAAGTGGAAACTCGAGGAACAGCAGACTTTAGCACTTCAGCATTGTCTCATATTTTCAGACCGGAGGTTGCCGCTTTGGAATTCCACTTTTTTTCCTGACTACCCATAGTTCATAGCGATTGCCAGTTTTGTTCCTCCGGTTGAACATTCTGTTTTCATCACCATGGAAACCACAAAGTTGATGATGTTAGCCTTGCTGTCATACTCGCTCTAATAACCAGCTTTTAAAAGCAAGAAAGCGACAAAATGAACAAAAAGCGGAGGTGGAGTCATAGTGTGGATGTTTAAAATAAAGTTAACACTGAGCCCTGGCTAGCGTTAATGATTCCATGGGAGTTGTTTTGAGCTAGCTTGCCGGCGGCAGCAACCAGAAGTCAACACCTACAGGCTGCTGAAGAAACAGGTGGATAGAACTCCTTCCAAAGTAAAATTATGTTTTGAGCCATTTAAGTTATTTCCTGGGTTTTAATTACGTTTAAAAAGATAAATTTGTGCATGAAAACAGTCTAAAGTCTGCTGCTATCTCCTCTTTGTTAGCACACATTTAGATAAATTGCTTTTCAATTACAAAGTGATTTATATCATTCCTCCAAACTCTTAAATTGAGGACCTGTGAGTGCACGCTCACCTACAGGAGAATAAAAAATGCTTTGATTCTCATGATTATAGCTGCACATAGGAGTAAAACTGAGCTGGACAGATGTGCCCAGCAGACCGTAAAACAGCTCTTACACAACCGCATCATTTTCTTCACTACACCACAAGGACATTCAGAGAACTCTCTTTTTTTATCTACTCTTTACACCACTCCAAGAAAATACAGCAGGCAAGAGGGAAAGCATTACTCTGATTCTGTACACAAAAGAAGACCTTTTCTTTCAAGCACCAACCAAGAAAGACCAGGCAATGAAAAAATGTGCAAACATGCCCTGAGAAAAGACGTGTCTGCATAACAACGCGTGCCAGCGTCCCCTGTCATGGCAACCCATCCACAGCCCTTGCCATTCATCGTGGATGCAGCTGGTACACGTCTCTGTGGCTGTTCCCTGGAGTATGACTCTGCTGAGACAGGCTGCTGTGAAGGGGGGAGCAACAGCCCCCCTCCTCCTCCTCCTCCTCCTCTCTCATCTTCCTGCCTCTGGTTGCCCCTGATGTTTCCACAGAGTTATCTACACCTCCGGCTGCCTCCAGCTCACCAGAGACAAACACAGAAACCTGCAGAGCAAACTAAGAGATGACAACCATGGAGACAGAGTTACCCCCCAGAGACCAGAAACCCACAACAAAACTGGAGCAACAAGTCAGGCAGGGTAAGAGAGAGACAACAGCACAGGTCCTGTAACAGGCAAAGCATTAAGTCAAATGACAAAGTGCCACAGACTGCACCTCAAGCTGTTTCCAGCTGGAGTTTTCACAACAGAGAGATAAATAGAACAAAAGCTACATCTTTAACAACGTCAGAAAATGATGCTGATTTATTCACTTAGAGAGTCTGATGTCAGGACAACAAGAGAGGAGAGATGCTTTTTAAACTTGAGCTCATACACAGAAAGGTTAGCAATGGATACATTATACATTACAGCTATCAAAATGCTACAGCATGGCTACAGGTAACAACTGAGAGAACTTAATCTATAGAAAATATATTTTTCTGGATTATTCTATCGAAATCAACCTTCAAAGTTGTGATAACCTGCAAACAATAATCCAAAAAAAAAAAATTCTCTAACCCAAACAAAGACATAAAATACACTTCAGGATTACAGATTGTGGACATGCCGCTAAATTAGTAGTTAATGTTTTATATTAGAAATGAGGAAATTCGTTTTTTTAAGTTTTAACTTGAACGTTTTTATTACTTTCTTGGATTAAATATTTACTTTCAGGCTAGAAGGAAAAGAGAAAATATTTTATTGCATTTTTGTCTTATTTTGCTATTTGGATGTAATATACACTATAAATGGCAGTTTTTGTGTGTATCAGAAGAGGATCTTTTTCCAAAAATGTCTTTGGACTTCAGGATCAGGGTCTCTGCAGGTTTCAACTTTTTAAGACCACAATGAAAATTATTTAAGATCCGTTTTACAACCATACCGGCAAAAAAGTACAAAAGACATGAGGGAAAATTGGAGGCACGGATCTACTTGCCTTAGCTCCGTTTTGAAGCAACATTATAGAGTCCTCAAAAATAAAAACATTTACAAAGTGAGCCTGAAATTTATGCTTTATTTTAAAATCAATAAAAGTATGGTTAAAACATTTTTAGAACTTTCAAAATTGTATTTAAGACATTTAGTGAAATTTTAAAAACATTTTAAGGCCTTAAATTCAAATTATTTGGTTTTAAAAGCTTTAAGACTCCTAGACCCTGATGATACCCTGAGGATGTTGTCTTTTAAGTGGGACAAACATTTATTTCTAATAGTATTTTACCAAATGAATCAAACATTGTCCCTCCTTCTTAAATGTTTTGATACCTTTCTCAACCCCAGTTTTAGTCAACTCAAAGTAAAACTGTATCATTATCAGAGCGAGTATGGCATAAAAGTAAGATGAATAACTATGGTATAAGTATATAGTATTTATAAGTATAAAAATAGTTGCATAATAAAATGTCAGGATGTTACACAGAAATTTAAAACCAATGGAAAGGGATTGAAAAAATACACATGGAAGTCGCTACTGCAAAAGCTTTGTCACCTCTGATTTGCACCCGCATCGCAGAACATCCAGAAGCATCTGGCTGGAGCATGAAAGCACAACATCTCAGACAAACATAGTGATATAAAGCTTTAAAAACAAGAAACAAAGCCTAGAAGTCAGTTCTAATGAAGTGATCTCTCCATCTCTAAGTGAGCAGATTTACTGCTGCATTTGGAACCTGCTGAAAGTGACAATACACATAATCTGAACTGACTCTCTCAAGAAAATTTCAAGACAGAAGAGCCTTTTCCCTTTTCCAGAAGGGCTGCAGTGGGAGGCTAACGGGTTCAGATCTTTAAGGAAGCCAACAGTTCAGAACCGAGCTTTCAGGTCTGAGGAGTGTTTCATTCACACATAGATGGAGTCCAGTTCTCCCAGAGTCAAGATAGGTAGGCTTATCTGTTGCAATGCCAGATTGCATGCGCATACAAAAGCGAAGCCTGAGAAGTGAGCCTGATAAATGTACAGTGGAAGGAAATAAGTCAGGGTGTGCACAAAGTATCATCCTGAACACATAAACAAAGATAAGACTCCATCAGGTTAAACTGTTGGGAGTTGTCATTTTTTGCGTGCCTTTCGCACTGGTCCTCTCAAACCTCCAGTATGGACTCAATCAATCTGACAGCTCAGGGGGGAGGGGGGTCGCCATGTAGAGCCTTTTGTTCTGAATGAGGTTGAACATGAAAATGAAAGAAAAACGCTGATATTCATGGAAAAAACAAGAGAAAGAAGCACGAAATGACGCAGTTCATGTATGTTTTAACCCTTTATGATAAGACCCTACCAACATTAAAAAGCACGGTTCAATAAAGCGAACTTTTACCTTTTCTAAGTGTGATTAAAGTTATAACAAACTTTTATTTATGTTGTTTACGTGAGTTCAGAATCGACCTGGTTGACTTGAGAGATCAGGAGAGCTTATATGTCGTCTATTTAAAAGTTGTGTACGCATTACGGGGTAACCTCAACATTAGCCCGACCAGACTCAGTGGTTACTGTTCAGCTTGGTAAACTTATGTCAACTAACTAAACCGAAAAAGTAAAAGAAACGTCTAACTTCCTCCTTTTCAGCCGCACGATGAACGAAAATCGAAGTCTGAACCTTTCATTGACGTTCTTCTCAACACCTCTACTTTTAAATCGAGCTAGTTTACTCAAGCCCGTTAAGAACTTTTAACCGTCATGTTGTCGGTAATGTGTTTACAGAGGGCAGGGGATAACGAGCTACGCTTTAAAGCTTATAATCCTTTTAAACTCTGCCGAAGAAAATGTTCGAGCCCTGCTTCCAACTACGACCGCTTCATTCGAGCTGAAACGGGGAGGATAAGCAACAGAGTCGAGTCGAGCTAACCACTGCGGGTTAAGTGACGTTCTTCAGTTAGCCGCCTAGCATGCTAACAGCAATGCACGTTTACTCACACGGTCCTCCTTTCAGTGTCAGCTAGCGGTATATTCATTTTTCTTACCAGAAAGGCTGCTCAAATCCCATGGCACGTTAAGTAGCTGTTAGCCGTCAAGATCCACACCATTATCCTCCCTCCTCCGATATGTTTTGAAGTTGCTCTTGTGTAGATGCTGTGATGTGAGGAAGTCTCCGGGAGGGAATGAGGGGAGTCAGTGGCGCACAGCTTTTTCTCCTCCCCTTCAATGGAAATCCCACATCACATTATGTTCTTATAAAACACTCCAGACTCGCTTTAATGACGTTGGGGGATCATTTGCGATCATTTTAGTTTAGAGTGCTTTTCAGTACTGAATGTAGTTATAGGGTTTATAGTTAATTCAATATAATTAGCAGTCTAACCGACAGGGGCGGATCTAGACTTTTTTGATGGTGGGGGCAGACTCAGACATGGGTGGTACCTGTTTAAAACTATTCCTGTGCGTAATTTTCTGTTATATCAACACAGTTTAAAGGACTCACCTCACAAAAAAATTAAAACTAAGTTAAATGAAATTGTTTATTTTAACCCTTTAACTTCCAGCTCAACCATTTAGTAGAGTTTCTTGAGATGTTATGTCTCATTGAAAATGTGCTGAACTGAGAAAAATCTGATTGGATCATTTTTACAGCTTCAATTTTTTTCTAAATTTTGTGTTTTCTGATTTTAGTGCCCTGGCAACATAAAAGAAATACAAAAATAATTTTTATTTATTAATATTTTTTTCTTGGATGGAATGCTAAAAGGTGAAAAATGAAATAGACTTCATATCCCTTACATAAATAAAGATTTCTTCACATGATTAAACACTGCGTTAGATTAAGCCACAAGCTTTGTTTATACGTACATCTGTTCTAACCTAGAAAGCTCAGTGACATAAATAAAATACTATAAACAGCATTGATTGATATACAGTTTGTAGAGAAACATGACTTAAGGTCTACAACACAATTTAAATGTTAGTCAGTGCAATCAACTGACACATAACTTTAAGTATTTATCATGCAAAGAGATGACGTGTTGTCCAGACCTGCAGCCTGCAGACCTGTTGTGGGTCCTGTGCGCTGGGGCAGCCTGTAGCTACCCTCACAGTCAGGAGATAGACACCTGAGGCTGGTGAGTCTCTGAGGGATTGCTTTGAATACACAGACTGGAGTGTGCTGCTGGGAACAGATGAGAGCAGCACGGACAGCCAGAGACTTTATTTCATGTTTTTTTTTATATTTGCTTTAAGTGATTTTTATCATTTCATCCACCAGACACTTGAAATTACCTTCAGGGATAAATAAAGTTCAGTCTATTTTTATCTACTCTATTCTGTTTATTGATGACATTTCTTTGTGTTGTTTTGGTTACTTGGATGCAAACTTGTGATCATGCACATAACACATAAAACCGTCTCCTGTTGTTGTTTGAAAAAAAAAAGTGCTCTAAAACAGACAGAATATAAAAGTAAACAAAAGCTAAACATTTCATACTGAGGATCACATTTCACCGGACCTACGGTAAGAAGAAATAACTTTCTTTATTAGTTTATCAGACACATCAGGTTTTATTTGTGTTTTAATTTTAAAAAGCGCTCTTCTGATTCTGGTTCATAAAATGGTGAATGATTATAACTTTATTCTGCTGCACAGTCTTCCAATGGCTTTCCAAACACCTCCATACCAACTCTTCAACGTCAGGCCTTCTTCAGCTCAAAGAAGCATGAATGCGTTAGTGTCAGCTCTCTGGCGTAGACTCTACCCTGGAAGGTTCTTTGGACCAAACCACTGCTTAGACCAAGTCGCTGCCTTGATGTCACATCGTGCAGCCCTGCAGCTTTGTCCGTACTACTTTGACCAGGTCACTTACAGCCTCCCTACCAGAGAGCAAGTGAGGAACAAGTGGGTACCACTTCTTTTATTTTCTGTACATGTCGGGAGGTGCGGCCAAACTTTGTCACCTTCAAACTGTTTGGTTGGTTATGATGTAGAACTTCATACTAACATAACACTTCAGAGCCCAAGCCCTTTACTATCCCTGATCCTGTTGAATGCAGGTAGACAAAGGTGATATTTGCTATAAGGCTTGGCGCATATTTGAACCGTCTTTCCTCCCACTTGTGGTCTGAAGGGAGAGCCAGAACCTTGAGCTGCACTGGTTCGATTCATGGGCAAGCCCAAAACAAGAGAAGCGGAGAGGTGCTGACCAAAAACAGAGACGGCATCCAACAGCCAAACCAGATCCTGGGCTCAGTACGGGCGTCTACTTGAGTCGACTCTCTCAACTCCAGGATGTGAACACTGGCAGGAGTCTATCCACCAGGCAGTACATTAATCTGATGTATGGTGTCTGACTGAGTGATGCTTTCGCCTTATAGCTGTTAATAAATCTTTTCATGTGTTCAAAAAAGTACATTTGTGTTTGTTTTTTGACCTGATGCTGCATAATTTTGAAAAAACAAACATACAATTCGCTCGAGTGCAAATACTTAATTCATGTAGTCTAGAAACCAAATCAGCCAATTTTCACCAATAGATCCTTTGAAATTATTTGCCTCTTGATTGTGTGTTCAATTGAGGATCTGAACTTTGTGCTGTGATGTTCTCTTTTCATTTCAAAGCAGGAACTTTCATCCATTTTTTTGGAAAAAAAATCTTTAATGGGTTCTTTAGAGTAACATCTTGTGAAGTGAGTACATACGTGTAAAAATGTTGCATCCTCACTACAATCAGGGCCAGATATCTTTATGAACCAGCAGAGGGCCGGTGCAAATAAGCACATCATTGCATGGTGGCATGTCTTCTGAAGGCTGCAGACACAGAGCTAATCTTGACATTAGGCCTCGAGCTGCAGAGGGTAAATCTAGTCCAAAATCAATGTCAGTCAGGGACTTCAAATCCAGAACAGACACAGACAGCTGATACAGAAAAACTGACATAAATCGATATTAAACTTGAGTGTCTTGACACTTTTCCCCCGGGTTGTATTTTCTCTCTACTTGTAGAACTCGTGCTCCTGCTCATCCTTTTTGATGACGGTCTTGTAAGCTTTTTCAAAGTCTTTAGCCAGGACGATATACCTGTTCTCACGCACAGCCAGCATGCCAGCCTGAGGGGAGAATAACAGACGGGAGGGAGGAAACAACAAACACTTAGCTGTTTCATATTCAAAGTAGAGATTATTTACATTTAAATCCATTTTTAATTTGTTCTGCTCCAGGAGCAACCATGATTAAAGCTGTAGCTCACCTCTTGGCAGATGGAGTTAATATCAGCTCCAGAGATCTTGTCTGGTCTGGCCACATCTGCACATCAGTTAAGGTCGACTGAACTCGGCAAAGGAAAGGCAAAGTAACATCTGTGTGCCTAAGCTGTGCATACAGGGGATGTGTGACTGATGCAGCAAAACAAACTGTAGATCTCCGTCCTTTGCACAACACAAACACCAACCGTTTGATCATTTTTCAGTTTTGTTTTTCAGAATCCCAGATTTTTTGTTTTGCATATTTGATGTTTGCATACCTGAGTTTGCAAAGGAAAACTATGACAAAAGCATTGGGTAAAAAAGGAAATGAGTCACCCTCAGAGTAGAAACGACTGAAAAGGACCTTTAAGTCCAACATGGCAGCACAGACTGACTCGAGAACAACCAAAAAGTTCAGAGTTAGGAGAAGATTTCTCATAAAAACAGGGACACAGGATTGTTCTATCAGTGTTGTGTTTTCTAAAAGATGACAGGGTGTGTAATAGATAAGAGCTCTGCATTGTTGCAGTTTACACAGTTAAAGTGATTAATGTTTGGCAGACTTCCCCTCTTTCACTTTATGTACTTACCCAAACAGCCCGATGAAGTATAACTTATGTAAATACATGTAAATAAGGGTGTGTCAAAGCTCAAAGAGACTACAGTACATACAGCTGAGTGATACGAATCACCTTTGCAGCTGACTGGAGTCTTTGATCTACTGAAGCTGTATATCCTGTATGTAAAGCATGTTTGCACCATTTGCAGCATGAAAAAAAGGATACAGTCCTCCAGATCAACCTCCTCAGAGAGATTCATTTTACTGGTGATGGTGGAGAAAATGAGACGTTTCTGCCGGCGGTCGGGCAAGGGGAACTCGATCTTTCTGTCCAGACGACCAGGACGCAGCAGAGCCGGGTCCAGAGTGTCGGCTCTGTTGGTGGCCATGATCACCTAGAGAGGGTGTAAAACAGACGCAGGATGAGCATGTTGGTTACAAATGGGAACAAATGACATGAGATGAATCTGTTTCTGCATAGAAATGTTTGAGTAAGTCTAACAAGAAGGGACGGATGAGCTTAACTCAGACTCATTCATTAAAGTCAGGGTTGGTAATCGGATTTAGTTAGACTTTTTGTTATTCTAGTTAAAATGATCTTTATGTCCTGATGTCAATCAATGCATGATGTGTTCTTAAAATAGAGTGAAAAATATCTGCAGTCTACAGCAGGAGTAAACCTGGGGAAACACCAACCAATCCTAGCGTTTGGGAGCCAGTTTGTTAAACCAATCAAATCCCATCCTGCCGTTCTGCCCGCCTCTGGCCCTGATTCAGCCATCAGTCACCATCATCTGGTCAAGAATCAGTGGCGCTCATGCATCTGAGCGGGGACGTTGTTTTGGAGGAGCTCCAAGTGTGGGAGGAGTCCTGAGCCGATGCTACATTCAAATTTATGCTAGTTTTCCGTGACTACCAACCCTGCCTTTAATGAGGAAGACTTTAATTAATGACTAACTGTTGAAGCTATGGCTTAAGATGAAATGTGTTTGAGTTTAATGTTCTTGAACTGTAGATCACCTTCAAAAGGAAAGAAAAGTAAACAAAAAGATGTACGCTAACATGAAATCAAGCGATTAATATGACAAAAGGTTTGAATATGCTACGTCACATAGCTATTATTAATTTGTCAGTAGAAGTCCAACACAACAGGAAAACAGCAAAGGGAGTGCTACACTTGCTTTTTTTTTAATCCCAAGAAGAGCAACAACGCTCAGCCACAACTGTACAGTAAAAAGGATTTGTCGAGGAAAGTGTCTGCATGACAAACCCTGAGGAAACTCAGTCCTTCACAGAAAACCTACAGTTCCTAGAAATAAGCAGCCACTCTCTTGAAATACTCCGAGCTCCCCGTGAGCTGTGTTCACATTTAGCTCAAGGGCAAAATGTGCATTTGAGGTTTTAAAGACTGACAACATAAACCTTATGGGTGCTTTCTAAGCTGAATGGAAGGCCATAAGGCACGGCAACAATGGCGGAGTGAATAAAGGGCTGGTTATGTCATGCTGACTGTGCTCAGGCTCCATCAGTGGCACCAAGAGTCAGCAAATACAGAGGAGGCGCAGTCACTGGGGGAAAGTTAAGAGCTTTCTTACAAAGGTGGACTTGACTCACCTTGACATTGACGTTCTGGTCAAAGCCATCCATTTGATTCAAGAGCTCCAGTAAGATTCTCTGCACTTCTCTGTCAGCTGCAGAAAAAAATAAAGGTTAAGAGGGTACATCTCCTTTAAAACGTGACAGATGCATCAGATTTAAGCAGAGAAAAACGTTAAAATGAGAATTATGATTCTAAAAAAATAACCCCCCCCCCCCCCCCAGATAATGAAATCTCCACTGAAAGAACAAAGTAATTACTGAAATCTCAGGTTTTAACTAAATGTTCTGCAGGTAATTTTGATGGTCTGTTATTGGTGATCTTCACACCTCCAGTCTGCGCATCAAAACGCTTTGTGGCGATGGCATCAATCTCATCGATGAAGATGATGGCGGGGGCGTTTTCTTTTGCCAGCCGGAAGACGTCGCGCACCATGCGAGGTCCCTCGCCCAGGTACTTCTGGACAAACTCAGAACCAACCACACGGATGAACGCCGCTGGGAACAAAATCATACGAGCATTAATCGATGATAAAACACAGTATGTGCTGCATACGTCACTTCATGTTGTTTGAATCAACACTTTTAGAAATTTATAAATAAAGTCTTAAATCCACCTTGATTTGTCAAAATGAAAGGAAAAATAACTTTTCTGTAAAAGTATCAAACTTTGTTTTCATATAGGATATATTTGTTGTTGATTTTATACATTTTTGAGGCCCATCCCTTGTACAGAAGCAGAATCAGATTTATCGCCAAGTAATTTTTACATTACAAGGAATTTCTTTTGGTCTGTTTGTGCAAATATAGCGTGGCACAGATGGCAGAGTGGTTAAGGTCATGCGCCATATGGCAAAAAGCCCTTGAGCAGACATCCGGGTTCGAGTCCAGCCTGTGGTGACTTTCCCGCTCTCACCCCGTTTCCTATTCTTTCCTCTCATGTTGAAGGCAAACCCCCCCCCCCAAAAAATAACTTCAAGGAAAAAAATTTGCATAATGTCAAATAATATTAAGAATAAAAAAAAAGTTTTTACAAGCAAAAGTGAAAAAAAATACACAAGTATACACTAAAAGAAGATGAGATAGAAATAGGTGTGGGTGCTATAAATCGTCTATGATAGTATCATAAATGTTGCTTCAACAATGTGCAATTTTACATTATCGAGAATTCATACTGTTCAAAGAAAGTCCTCATTCGCCGAAATACGTGTCCTGGAAGCCAATCAGCTGACATGGTTTAGTCATGTGTGACCCAGTGGCAACCAAAACAACATGGTCTCATATGAAGGAAACAGGCAGGAGCCTCATCTCAGCGAATGATTTAAAATATTTCATTAGGTTTGATGTCATAATTATTTAAGGATATTTGTTTACATTTTTTTTTTATTTATTAGCCCTTCACCAATGACAATGCCGAACGTGGGCTCCCCCAAAAATGTACCTTCACATTGAATAAGCGAACTATAAGCCCTGTGATTGGTCTGCTCGGTGGCACCGCCATTTCTTGAATTTACAATATTTTGGGTGGTACCACCGACACTGATTCAGCAACTGTGTGTTCTGCCTCCTCTCTTCCCTTCTTTGCAGGAACTGCATCATGATGAGCTGCTGCTCAACATTTATCAGCTCGAACTCCAACATAATACTATCCAGTTCAGTCACTGTGGGGTCTTGTGTACGAACGGGTAAGGAATGAAATGGCGCCAGTTAATACAGCCAAATGTCAATATGGCTGTATCAACTGGCCTCATGTGGACGAACTGCACAGCATGGACAACCCTTCAGAACACAAGTATGCAGCACTCATGGTGGCGTAGGTCACTACAGGCTTGAACCATGAACTGCTATAGTGTTTAGCTTTGGCTCACGTACTTTGAAACTTTCCCTCCACAAATAAACGTGAAAATAATTAATGAATTTATGAACCCAACTGCTCAAATCTTGGCACCATCTTAAACTTTCCCTTCACTGTAACTGAACTGTTTACCTTTCTGTTGTCTACAGTATTTACCTGCACCTTTTTGTTTACCTCGCTAGTTTCTCATGTCAGTTACTTTAATTTGACCTTGATTGTGTAACCGCTCTATATTTAAGATATTTACACAAGCCAGTTCCCATCACAGGCACTTTCTTTAACTGCAATCCTCTATGTACAGGTCAATGCATCATATGCTAAATTTACCTGTAGTGTGATGTGCTACTGCCTTAGCCAACATGGTCTTCCCACAACCTGGAGGTCCGTACATGAGGACACCCCTTGGTGGGTCAATGCCAATCTAGGAAAGGAAACAGACCAAAGCTCAGTTCAGAGTTCAGATACAGGTTTCGACATTCTGAGGGAGAAAAATGAAAAAAAAAAAAAATCTGTGTTGTCCACATTAGGAAAGTCTCCTTTCACTCTAATATCCGACCTGTTTGTAGAGCTCAAAGTGTGTGAGTGGAAGCTCCACAGCTTCTCGAACTTCCTGCTTCTGAATGTCCATACCACCAATGTCGGCGTACATCACATCTGGCTTTTGGTCTGAAACAGAAAAATCAGATGAAAGTTACAACGCTTTAACTACCGAAACATGTTAAACTTTTACACAAGCTCTTCACTCTTAAGGAAAAACTTCAGGAAAAAAGAAAGCTTCTATTTATTAAATAGATTTGATTATGGTCCAGTTTTTGGAGACGCGAGAGATTTGATGGATAAAACTTTAGACTTCTGCAGAAGACAAATACACTCTTGTCTGTGACACTAGCAGAAAAGGGAGTTAATATAAGGAGGATGTGTCGTGGGGGAAGAGGTGGAGAAGAGGTGACCGGGAAAACGAACAAAGGAACAGGCAGACCTGATGAAATAGGGCCTGAAAAGAAAAATAATAGTAACTAGTTCTCTACAAAATAAGTAGAAAAGTCTCATACAATAAACCAGACAACAGCTTGCTATCACCTGAAGAAGGAAGACTTTCTGGGTGGATTTACGTGTGGATCGGGGTGAGATCGACTCTTTTTGTTATTCTTTTTAACTCTGGTATAACAGTGAAAAATGATCGATTGTACATTTTTGATTCTTGGGACTTCCTTTTGTGAATTTATCGCGTTGTTTTCTTCGTTTCCTTTAAGATTAAGGACAATTACGGTTGCGTGCCTCAAGAGCTTTAAAATTCTGGAAAGACACTTAAAAGTGCCCGGAACAGGATTCATCCGAGGTTTTCCGTTTATCCCGCAAAAGCTCCCCCTTGTGCGAGATTAATGCTGACTTGATAAAAGTGAAGCGTTACAGTCTTCATGAGACTCTTCAAACCGTCTTAAAACCCTCTGAAAGACTGAAGGCTGAATGTTTTACCTGACGTCAGCATCATGATGCTGCTGTCAGCTTCAGGAGGGAGAACATCCACCAAGGCGTTGCTGTGCTTATGCAAAGCCACTGAGGCGTTGGGTTTGAGAAGCTCTCTGTCAATGGTGCTCAGGATGCGCACATAGTAGTTTGACCCTGAAAGAACACAAGAACAGGACTCATTATACATTTAGAACATGTACCACATACTGAATAATTCACATTTGACAGTACACAGTACATTTCTTCCAGGTTCTCTAAAAAGACTCTAAAAGGCGGTACATGGTAAAGCATTTAAACACACAGCTTGCATGCATCATCAACCATTTCATTAATTTTTAATGCTCAGCTTTATCTATTCATTTATTTATTTTCACAGTTTTCACATTATTTTATTTCATGCATCCTCAACAGTTATAAATTTTCTATATCTTGATGTCTGTTATTACCCATTTGATTCCACATCACTGTCTGAGCGCAAATAAAAGTTTCATCTACATCCTCGATTACAAGCCACCCTTGTCCGAGTTTAAATCAAGGATGTTTTGAATGGTTTGGTTCCATATAATGCCAATGGCAGCCCTTAGGATTTCCCCATGTCTTGTTGTGAGTCACTACAAGACAGACCATAAACAAATGGAATAAACAAACATTGAATTCTGGTAACATCTGAGGCCTGCATTACGATTTTCTGTCCTACGATGCTGGTTCACTTCACAGCGGGACAAATCACCATGGCAACTGATGCTGAACGGCTGATCTGCTCCGAAGCAGGTTAAGATCTGGATAAGAGACCAACGAGTAAAAAAGCAACACCTCCTGACCAATCAGCTCGCTTGGAAAATAACCTGCTCATACTTAGAAGATCCTGTCCATGTTGGTGTGAAGATCGTGAGATGAGGGAAAGAACTTTTATGGATAGATGCAATCATTTTGATGTCCCTCATCACATCCTGAACCAAAGATTCAGATTTTCGTCGGCCTGATCCTTATTTAGAACATGTAGGTATTAGGCAGTGTTTTTCTTGTATTTAATGATACCTGTAGTGGATCCAACAATCGCTGTGTTCTGGTCGACAGCTTCCAAGAACTGGCCGATGACCAGTGGGATGCTCTGTATCCTCTTCACCTCCTCCTGAGCATGGAGGAACTCTTTCTTCAGGTTTTTCTGCTCATCTTTGATGTACTCCTCCTGCACCTCCAGGAACTCCAACTCCTGCTGTAGCTTCTGCAAACGCAAAACAACACAAGAAAAAAATATATAGATGAGAGGATACAGATCCCACTGGTACCCCACTACATACGTACATACGGCATTAGCTCCTGAGTTACAAGATCAATGTCAACGTACTGTTCTGTTGACTTCAGTGTCATCTTCTGCTCTCTTCACTGAACTCAAATTTAATTGTTTACATGAGATATAAATTTAAGCATTTTAAACATGAATATGTTTTAAAGGCACTGTGAGGACTATCTGGAATCGCTGGTGATTTTCTGGGATGAAGACTTCGTTTCCCATGAACACTATCACCCACTGTTGTAATGATGTGACTTAGGCAAAGGCATGGAAACAAAGAATGGAGATCAGCTCATCTTTTAAATTTTCTTTGTTCAAGACACATTTTTGACAACTACTGCCTTAAAAGTTTTAAATATTATAAAATAAATTTTACTTTTTTATTCTTGTTAATTTGTAGGAATCCATAGTTTAAATTATATGCAGACTACAGCCGAACAAGAGAAGAAAGTAAAGTGCAACACATTCACTGACGAAGCTTATCAAAATAAACCAAATACAGATTTTAGTCTGAGGTGAGGTTATAATTTCAACACATGTATGGGTAAATAATATCAAACCTTGTATCTGCTATAAAGGTCCTCAAGATCCTCTGGTTCAGGGGCCAGGAAAGACAAACCTGTCTGAGGTCTGGATGTCAGTACCGCCGGCATATCTTCCTGTGAGAGTGACAACCACAAAAAAATAACATGAATAAATTCTACTTGTATAATTTAACAGAAGTATTTGACCTAAATGTCAAACGTTAGCTTAGCACTCATTAGCTCGTAAGCAGCTAGCTCACCAAAACGGTTTAAAACAACAATTTCTGAAGACTTAGAAGTTAATGATGCACCGAGAGACAATAATACCGCTCTACGAGGAAAACTTTAGTTGAAATGATTGAATAAAATCCCCAAACTCCAAGAATATTTTTGTATTATGCTAATGCTAACAGCTAGCTATCTTGCATGACATAGCAGAGAATGAATAGGCAGGTTTACGTTTGAGCGTTTTCAGCGAGACAACAAACTGCAAAATACTACAAAGAACATTAACGGAGAAACAAATACAGACTTATATAAGTCTACCAGTCAAAGTCAGTCAAATTTACACGAATTACGGGGGAAAAAATCTCACTGATTCATACCGGGCTCTTTTCCACAGCTACGATATCCTCCATGTTGAATTATGCCTACAAAATGACGTTATGACGTAAACCGGTGACTGAAGGTAGTCTGGGTAATGGAGTTCATCTCAAGGCAGGAAACTAGTACCTACTTTACTCATTAGCTGCCATCATTTAATTTAATGATTTTATTATAATTAATTTATTATTAAATAAAGATCGAAAAAAACTGAAACTTAAACCACTGAACATAATAAAACACATTTCTGTGTTCAACACTATGTTTAATTTCAAAGCTGCAGCAGGAAGGATCTCTGGTCTTGTTTGCATTGTTTTTTCATCCAGTTTTTAAATGTAGCTTTCTAAATAAACATTAAGCATCATGCTTCCCTTCATATTGTGCCATTTATACTTATTTTTTTTATTTAATCTGGGATGTTTTTTTAGTGTGTATATTTTTTAAAACAAATAACTTACTCCTTTTAACAAATACCCAATAATTGGTTCAGTGTCTAAGTGTCTTCTAACAACGAGCATAATTCATTGTAACGCGTACCTATCAGTCTTGAGTTTAAATGAACAAAAACGTCAGCAGATTAAGACGACCTGTCAGTCTTTTTAAAACTTTATTTGCTGATGTGGTTTGAAACAGTGACAGTGCATCAGCCGCGCCTTGAATGGGTTGCTATGGCTTGAGTTGACCACCAGATGTCACTGTTCTCGGTTAGACTGAAGAACTTCATTTGACCATGACAAGTTTCTAGTGTTTATAGTAGGAAGATAGAAAAAAGGCAGAGCAAGGAAAAGGGGCTGATCTAGGCAAAAACTCATTGGGCTAGACTGTTTACATACTTTCTTATCTTTAAAATGAATTTATAGCTCAATATGGTACTCCTTTGGCACTCTGAATGACCAAAATGTTCTTTTTTTAAACTCTTTAAAGCTCTTGAAGGAGGTCATCACAAATAAACATGCCTTAATTTGCTTTTGCAGCTGTAACACAAGCAGTATACGCTTTTTTATGACTTACAAACTTAAAGTGGTTTCTTTTCTTTCAGTAGCTCCTCCACTGACATATGTAACAATATTTTGCATTCAATCTGCAAGTGGGTGTGCAAAGTGTAAGAATACTGCGCTGCAGAGCCGGGGGTCTTGTGGCGCTTGTGGTTTTTGTGTGAAAAAAGGATGGGGCATAACACACATTGTAGACATTTGGATGTAACTGAAGAAAAAAAACAATGTTGAAAACATAACTGAAATCTGGTTTCATTTTCCTTGTAGGAGGACACGGAAAAAACAAATCAGCTATTAGTGATGAAAAGGCCACTTGGCATTCATCTAAGAGGACGGCAGTTTGATTCACTCGGATAAATCTGTGCTTTAGATCAACTCACTTTCTGACTAATTTTAGGGTTTTGATCGCAGAGTCTTTGTCAGCATAAAAGGTTTCACAGTGTTTTTTCTGTATTTGCCTAAAATGAAATCATATAGTTTAATTTCTATCTTTAAAAGTCACCAAAACAAATTTACAACTTGCTTTAGAAACACCATGACATGCTGTAGAGGTATGAAAATCTCTAACAAATTATTATTATTATTATTATTTTAAGTCAGAATTCTGAGATTAAAGTCAGAACTCTGAGTTCTGACTTCAATCTCAGGAAGTGGTAAGGGGGTTGGCTCATTGTATTTCATGTGACTGAAGTCAAAGTAAGCAGCACGCTGTACGTTAAACCAACAAGCATGTCACCCTCATCTGAGCTGCATCACAGCTTCATGCTGATGAAATGGAAATGGACACACTGGACGTTTCTCTCCCTCATGGTCTCCAGTAAGATTTGTACAGATCTTCTGAATTTGATTTATTTTCTGTGCTCTGATGTGTTTTTGTATTTAACATATGATACTCTTATGTTGTCTTCTTGCATTTTAACACAGCGCGTAAGCGTTGTTGTTCTACACGCTCACTTTAATGAACTCATTTTTTCAATCTGATGCAAAAACATCACTTCACATCGTTTCCTGACAATAAATGAGTAACATTCAGGTACTAAAAGGAGTTTCTTTGGTGGTTTTTCTGTGATATTTATGAAAACCAGATTACATGTTGATGCCACTGACCTCGAGCTGTTTTACAAGTTTTCCACCCGGTTCATTAGAAATCAGAGGATGGCAGAACCTCAAGGTTAACTCCCTGTAACATAATGTGCAGTTTCTGGCCTGTATTAATTTGTTTCATTCAGCTCTTATGTTTTAATACAACTCAAAAATTAATCAAAGTGATATGAAAGGTTTTGATTTGTACCATCATCAGAAGTCAACCATCCGCTGAGTGACGCTGTCACTGCTAAACTTTGTTTGTTTGAATATTATGTAGTCGTCAGGGAGATGTGAGTTTCACAGTGATTTTTACATTTCTGCCTGCATTGTTGTACTTAACTAGAATCTGTTTCACAGCCTCACGGGGCTTCAGATGAAACTCTTGTTTCATGAACGCTATGTTCATGTTTGACTTTTCATTTTCGTGTTTGTATTTTTCAGAATCTTAAATGAAAACATTTTATGAGACAACTTCTTTTGTCATGTTGACTGTAAACAATGGAGAGACCAGGTGCCAAATACACAATCAGTCAAGCTGTTTGGAAAATCCCAAAAGGTTTTTTTTTTTTTTTTGTAAACTTGATTTCACTTCTTCTCTGGAAATTCTCTCAGTTCGTTTTGAATTTCTTCAGAAAGGGAAACAAAACTTGTGGCTCAAACTGTGATGAGCAAACAGTTGGAATCATCGATACTTTCAACAGATTGTGTTTCATTGTCTTAACTGGTTCATATAAATTTTAATTAATACATTTCCAGGATTTTTTTTTTATGTCTGAGGGAAACTTTCATGACCACAGACTCTCTGAAATGTTTGTGTGTTCAGGAAAATAAGAATAAAACTCAGCTGATTAAAATCTACCACAGTATATTTTAACTAAAATGCATAATTTGTTCTTCGGACACAGCAGTAAGATGTTTATAGAATGACTACATACTGCTTTACTACCTTTATACACAAATAAATAGCATCAAACAACAGTTTTGTCTTTGGATCTTAATCAGTAATTTGGAACTTTGAGCCCTTTAAAAATAGCCAGTTTCTTTAATTTAATTTGATTTAATTTAATTTAATTTAATTTAATTTTATTTTATTTAATTTTATTTTATTCAATTTAATTTAATTTAATTTTATTTTATTCAATTTAATTTAATTTTATTTTATTTTATTTTATTTTATTTTATTTTATTTTATTTTGTGGAACTGAGATGTTTATTAACTCTTTTAACAAAATCCAATTTAATTTAATTTAATTTAATTTAATTTAATTTAATTTAATTTAATTTAATTTAATTTAATTTAATTTAAATTTATTTAATTTTATTTTATCTATTTTATTTTATTTTATTTTATTTTATTTTATTTTGTGGAACTGAGATGTTTATTAACTCTTTTAACAAAATCCAATTTAATTTAATTTAATTTAATTTAATTTAATTTAATTTAATTCATTTTATTTTATTTTATTTTATTTTATTTTATTTTGTGGAACTGAGATGTTTGTTAACTCTTAACAAAATCCAACAAAATATTGCTTTATCATTTTGTTTATGATTTTTTTTTTTTGGTATCATATTTGATAAATTAAGTGGTTGATACAACTTTTTCGGTAACGTTTTTTGTAAATATTTATGTATTCAATGCAAAAAAAAAACAAACCAAAACTTAATTTTTTAAACATGAGTAACAATTTTTAATCAGTAATGATTTTCCTGGGAAAAAATGTGGATAATTTCCTGAGAGCAGCAATTTTGAAAAGGGCCAAGGGTATATTTTATTTATTAGTTTCTTTATTTTAATGGTCGAGGTCTCTGAAACTTGTGTATCAAACAGGTTCAGGAATAAGATTCAGATTAACTCACGTCATATGAAACAGAAATGTGGTCAACTGATCCATTGTAACAGAAATATTCTGACTCACAGCAGTCCCACCACCCCGAATAAAAACCCCACTCATCAAGACAAACTCTGAATAATACCCCGTTGGAAAGTAGCACAGGCAGTGGTTGAGCATTTCTGTGGGACATAAAGTGATGATAACTTTTGACAGGATATCAAAATGGCTCACCAACATCCTGTTTTTGATTTATCTATAAATGTTTTTTTTTCAGGTACTTGCTCCCTCGTCACTGTCCACCAGCCTCCTGTGGTATCCTCTGCTCTGGGTGGAGCTGTCATGCTGCAGTGCCAACTTATTCTGTCCCCCGACGAGGAGCAACGGACCTCACCTGTTCTGTACTGGGACAACATGAATACCAGTGACAGGCTGTGGCCCCTGCCTAATAAATACAGCAACCGTGTGCAACTAATGGACAGTAATGCAAACTCCTTTAATAAGTCTCTACTGCTCAAAGATGTCCAGTGGGATGACAGCGGGAAGTATTTGTGTAAAGTCTCCATTAACACCAAGGCGGAGGTGGGCAGAAAGCTGGGAGGAGGAACCTCACTGATGGTTTATGGTAAATAAAAGGTTTAAGATTCTTTTCTCACCAGAGGACAAAAGAGGAATCAAGTTTTGGTTTGTTGGGGTTCTTTGGTTTGGAGTAAGTGGGACTAAATTTCTGAATAGGGGAGAGTGGGGTAAGCTGACTCACCCCCTGTATCTTGGCAATGGTACATTTGTTGTCATGTGACCATAAATTCTGCAAGCAGAGGGAAGTATGTGGTAATGTGGTATGTTTTTTTTAAATCTCTCGCTTGTCAAAGAAATTTAAAAAAAATTTTTTTTTACATTTCAGCTCTAATGACTGTTACATGAAAGCAAATTTATCCAGGTCTAAAAGTATATTTCACACACTGATGATTTGCCAGCACATAAAAATCATGTGAACCATTTAGCTAAAGATTAGCCTGAATTGCTAAGCTAGTTCTATTTCTCTTAAACGCTGTCTGTGGGGTAAAGTGAGCCACTGGTTCAGCTGGTGTGTTGGGAGTAAACCCTGTCAGATGGTGTCAAACAGATGTCACTACTCCCCTCCTGCATCTCCACATTAAGGGTAGTCAATGCTGATCAAAAAATTATGATTTTTTTTTTATCTAGGTGTGTGCTTCATCAACCTGAATATCCTTTTTGCTCGTCTTTCAGACACCATGATCTTTAACACTCCAAACCACACAAGCACTGACCTGCTCTGCTGCAAAGTACGAGTCACCAGAGATCCTGCTTTGGTTTTGTCCGTTTCCCACAATGGATCCAAACTCCAAAGTGTTAACCCTGCTCCTCAGGATGCTGCTGCTGCAGCTCAGTCAATCATCACACTGTCCGTCAGTGTGTCTGTGAGGGGAGGGGGGACATACGAGTGTCAGCTGGACCTGAACACAGTTCTGATAACGAAAAGCAGCTTCTTCCACAATCCATCCGGTAAATCTTTTCTTAAACTGTTAAAAAATTCAACATTTGAATTTTAGTGTTGCACTATTTTCAGTCAAATACAGAGTTTTAAATGATTTGCAAAGCATGAAAACCCAACTTTTTACCCAACTCCTGTGGAATTTGGGCCACAAAGACCATAAAAGACTCTGCTCTGAATCCCTTTAAAGTTAAACACAGGTGACGTCATCAAATGTCTCAGATATAAATCCTCTCTGGGCTTCAGCTTCTTGAGTCAAACTTGTCCTGCAGACTTCAGTTTCAGCTTTATAAAAGCCTCATGTGGTCTTTTTCTTTTCGCCCGCAGTGGCTGAAGAAGAGAGAACTGCTGTCAAGAATGTTTCAGGAACATATTCGCCAACCGTCTCTGGTGGGTCCCTCGTACACATGTTGTTCAGGATAAGTGTTCCATATTTATCCTCAAACGGTTAAGCAAAGAGAAGAACAAAAAAATAAATATGATGAATTAAATTTCTTGACATGTAATTCTTTTAAAAAAAAAATCCAGATCCAGGTGCAGTGGCGTTTCCAGAGCCGTGGTTCCTGTATGGGTCTCTCCTCCTGGTACCCATCACCATCCTGCTGGGAATAATAACCGTCTGGAAATGCAGACGCTGAGTTTTTCAGCCTCTGGGTACAGCAGAGTAAATCATTAGTATATCTTTTAGAAAAATGATCCCTAAAGTACTTTTAATGTGTGTTTTGAGTAACTTTATACGTTAAATTCAGCTCCTCCATGTTGTTTGAATGTGACGATGCACCAGATTGAACACTGAAATGAACTGAACTGAACTGAATTGAACGCTTTACTGTGAACGTGTAAAAAAAGAAACAACAACATCAGCGATCTTCATCATAGACGAGTCACCTAAGCATATACCAAAAACAAAGAAGGTATACTGTTTACTATAACCTACTGGTGCTGCAAGTTTACATCCTCGAAGAAGCAAGAAGCAAAACATAACCCACCATCAGACGGATGAAACAGTTGTGTTTCTGGTTATATCTGAGAACAAGTGTTAAAAATAATGACTCTAAATCACTGATCAAGTCTTACTATATATATATATATATATATATATATATATATATATATGTATATATATATATATATATATATATATATATATATATATATATATATATATATATATATATATATAGTAAACTTAAATCTGCTTAAAGTCTCCTAAAGTCTATGTGAGTTAATAAACTGAGTTCATTCTTTCCAACATTGATACAATTTGTCGTTTATTTTTCCATAATAAGAATTTCATGCATCACATTAAACCAGTCTGCCAGTGTTGATGGCTTTTGACATAAATATTTTTTCAAGTAGCTTTTTTTGCGTGCAACCGTCACTATTTTACATTTAAAAGAAAAAAAAACATGTAAAGCTCAACAGACTCAAAATTAGTATTGTTATGTGCGATGTAATTTTATTTTTGTTAGAATTGAGATTATAAAATGGTATCGAAAATTTTGGGTTGATCCCCCTCAGAATTTCAATGTAACCTGTGTGTTGGATGTTAAATTTGACTGCTTTTGCACAAATCTTTTTAGAGGACTGCTGCAAGACCAAAACAGACACAACTCTATCCATAATACGCACACATACAGCATGTCGATGTACTGTAATCAATAAAGAATGTTGATTTTTTTTTTCTCTTTTTTCTCTGAATCTGGATAAACAGTATCCACCTTCTATTTTGATTTTCCAGTGACAAGGACAGGCAGAGATGACCCAGATGCAGGACTTATCAATGACTCTCTTTAATTTGATCAAAGCACAGCAGCAACGCTGGAGGCAACTGAAACAAAAGGTCACAGCAGAAGCCCAGGATGGGAATTCTTTTCTCCTCTTTGAGAACATTTGAGTTTTAAGGTTTTTCTCTGTTCACCAAAATAATCCTCCGTCATTCAAGTTTTCAGATTATATTAGTCTCTATTAAATTCTTCTGTTCCTGAGTCATGAAACAGGATTTATGACACTTTGTCTCCCTCTAGTGGTGACCAAGGGCAGCTGCATGCAATGACAAGGAGCTGCAACTACACAGGTGGATATATCTAAAAATTACAGGAACATAGACAAACAATCACTAAGGAGACACATTAATGTCCACCTTCAGAGAAAAAACCTGTTTCTCTTTCACTGACTGAAAGTCTGAGTCTGTGACCTCTGATTGTTAAAATACCATCTGTCAGTGCATCAACTCTTCTTCTTTTCTAAACCTAAGAGATTTTTTCAACTTTGATAAGAGATCAAAACACAGCGTGCTTTCTCTATGACTTCTTCAGTGGGGTCGTTACTCTGATTGAATTTAATCCACATATTTACAGAGATGAAAAGAGATGTTTGTGGAATTAGGGACATGAAGGTCAACCACACATCCAAACACCAACACGCACACTGGAATGGTGCATTTACAGAGGCCTGGACAGGAATGCAATCAGGGCAGTAATCCTCACTACTGGCATAATGAAATGGCCAAGAGATCAGTGCATACACACACACACACACACACGCTCACACACTCACACGCTCACACAGGACTAATTCCCCTCTGTGCTGGGTCACACACAGTCAGGCTTTGCACCTGTGGTCAGGTTAGTGCTAAAGTCAGTTGAGAAAAGTAAGGTACGATAAAATGTATGGTCTTCACTCAGATAATGTTTTGCAGTTACTGTTTATTTGTTTGTTTGTTTGTCTGTCTGTCTGTCTGTCTGTCTGTCTGTCTGTCTGTCTGTCTGTCTGTCTGTCTGTTTGTTTGTTTGTTTGTTTTGTTTTGTTTTGTTTTGTTTTTGACTAGTTGTGATAAGCCTTGGCTTATGGTAGCCTTGAGGTGCAAAACCTCTGCAAAACAAAATCAAAAAAAGGAAACACAGAAGAGAATGTTTTATGTTTTTTTTTTTGTTGTTTTTGAATCATCTTTTCTTTTTGTATTTTCTTTTTCTTTTTTCCATTTTTGTCTTTGCATTCTCTCTTCTGCTTGTGAATTTTCTTTTTGTATTTTCACTTATCTTCTTGACTTTTCTTTTTGTCTGCATTATCTGCTTACATTTTGTTTTTGTTTATTGTTTTTGTGTTTTCTTATGTGTTTCATTCTCTTTTGTTTTTGTTTTTTGTGTGTGTCTTTTTACATTTCTCTTTTTTCTGTTTTTTTATGTTTATGTGGTTTTTCTTTTGTCTTTGTGTTTTCTTTCTTTTGCACGCCAGGGTCACCGTATGGGCTAACTATTAGCTAAACAATGGTTTTGTAACTGGCTAACATTTTATCCGTTAACATTTGAGAAAATCTCTCTCACACAGCCTTTAGAAGTGAGTTATAGTCACACCCTAAATTACATGATCACATATTTACATGACATCATAATTAGTTTAAACAACCTGTAATTCAGCTGTTTTCCTTGGCCTGCACTTCTTTGCTGTGATTAGCTTAGAACTTTGGCCTTTTTATATTTTTAGTGAGACTTTTTTAAATGTGCAGGAATCCAGTTGTCAACAGTTTTTCTTATGTTTTTCTTTTTACTGACTGTATGTGCTGCCACCGAGTCTTTAATGTCAAACCAGGATATTTATTTTTCTAAACAGCTGATATTTCAAAAAGATTTACCAAATACAGGGTTGTTGGTCCACTTACAGCCGGAAGAGGTTTCTATTGGTTCCATTTAGCGAGCACATGTGTTATAACCACACCCAGTCTCCCCTATTTCTGCATGTTATTTCTTTTATATAATACGGTCTTTTTTTTTCAGTTTCAGTGACCTAACTGATCTTTCAGCAAACACGTGGGGTTTCTGTGGGATGAAAACATCATATCAAATTACTGTTGTCATAACAACAACTCAATACTTCTCCCTCCTCCTCCTCCTGTCTCCATCCCTCTACTGCAATGCATCACACCCTCACTCCTCCCTCTCTCCCTCCTCCTGCTCCTGCATGCACCTCCCTCCCCGAGCCTTCACCCATCCCAGAGACTGATTAGCGCGGCACCCTCGCGCTGACACACCATGTCATTTCTGGAGGTTTCTGTTATTGTGCGTGCATGCGCGCGTCTCTCCGTGCGTCTTCATTTTGGACGCCTCGGTCAGCTTCTTCAGGAGGAATATGCGGCACGTTAACTGACATCAGCCGGCGTGTACACTGAACTGAAGGCGACAATAAGAAGCAGAGGTATCGGGGTTTTTTCTTTATTATTTTTCTGGTGGCGTGTTTTGATTTTACAATCTCTCGGATGGTCCCCGGTGTGAGAGAAGAGGCGCATCCAGGATCTGAGAACCTGCCGCGGGATGGAAGCCGTCCACCTCTGACCTAACCACACGGAGGTGTTGAGAGGATATCAGTGAGACTAAAAGATCATTTATTTATAAAGAGTTCTGCGCTTGACATTTATTTTATTTTTTTTAAAAAGAACATGTATGAATTTTACCCCCAAATTTACCCTCTTCCAAACACTCCCATTAAATTATTCATCCAAAGCCAAACTGCTGGAACGCACAAAACAATAGCGCACCCTTTTAGCCACTGAAGACTCACAGACAGCTGCCTGCCTGTAACTAAATAACCCCCACTTGCTGATCGCTGCATGCCTCTTAGTCTTCTTTAAGACTCCACATCTGAGCTCTGCTGCCACCTGTGCCGCTGCAGCCGAGCCCGAGAGTCCCACACAAACAGACGGTTTAGGTGAAGTGGAAACTGAGCCAATAATTTTGCCCGAATAAATCAAAAAACAAACAAGACTCACGGGGTTTATGTAGGAGAAAAATTGCAGCTTGGACCTCAAAGAGAGCAATAACACGAATCAGAGGCAATAATAGAAGGTTGTAATTTCTTCCAAAGCCAAAGAGCGGGAGGAGTCTTCACTTTGCTTCCATTTTTTCCCCCATTTCACTCACACTGTGACTCTAAACTCTGACCCCTCTGCTCACTCGAGTCACGCCTGCACACATGCACGAGGGAAAAGTCAGAGACTTCATCAGAGAGGCGTTCATGCTTGCTTTATTTTGACATTTAAACACTCTTTCTGCACAATCCCCCCGAAGCTCTGGGCTCCTTGTTAATCTACGTCTTCCACTTTTCAGCTCAAATCCATCAGACGGATCAGATCAGAGCCTTAGATATCGGTCTTCCACAAATTAGAGCACGCACAGTCCCATTGTGGAGCCAAACAAGTCGAAGGGTGTGCCGGGAGGAATAAATAGTTGAACAAAGGCCCATTTTGGACTGACAAGAGGCCTGAAACCTGACACTCAGAGTGATTCCACCCACTGGAAACTCTACACGCTCCCCCTGAAGAGAGAGACCAGACAGAAATATAGATTTAGATCCTGAGAGGAAGAAGAGACCAACACACTGCTGCTGCTGCTGCTGGTTTTTCAGGTGTTTAAGAAGATCAGCAAGAAGACCCACCCACTGCGTTTTAATCAGCTGGAGGGGGAAAAAAAGGAGGACAAGAAGAGGACAAGAAGGCGGACCACACCCACAGTCAGGAAAGAGTCCCCTCCTCTCACCCTGCAGAGTCCTCTCAGCTTCTTCTCTCGTGAAGTTTGTGTGTGTGTGTGTGTGTTTGAGAGTGTGTGTGAGTGAGTTGTGTTTTGACTCTGTGTAAGAGACGCCACCAGTCTTCTCTCTCCTGTCAGGATGCCCACACTAAAGGACCTGATGCTGCTGCTGGCGGTGTTGCCTCTGGCTCTCCTGGCACTACAAGGTGAGTGGGAAGCGGTTGTGTTGGCGCGTTGGCATGCGCACGAGTCATCACCTCGTCCCCCGTTTCACCGACTGCAAAGTTTGTTTGTGCAGTTGAAGTGTTTTCTGTCCTCTGTCTGATGTTGCCATGTCTGGCTGGTGCCTGTGGTATAAAGGCAGTGTGTGTGAGTGTGAGTATGTGTGTGGGATGTGTGAGAGTTGAGCTGCACATGAGTGAGTGACTGTTTTTGATTCCATCACTGTGCTGGATTGCTCACTGAAAGCCCAGATGTTCAGGATTTTTCATTTTTCAGAGTAATGAGATGAGGCCGTGAGGCAGTGTTTAAGTTCAGAGCACACACACACACACACACAAACACACACATGTATACTCTGACACACATATCACACATTACAAACCGCTGTTGAAGCTTTGGAGCGGTGTAAAAGTTCTGCATTTCTACTTTGGAGGCGTACAGCGCTCCTCTGAAGTGCTTGTAGTGAAGACTATGACCAACAACACGTTTCACTACAGATTCATTTGACAGTTTTGTCACAGGTTGGTCCAAAAATAACTTTTTAAAAAATGTTTTATGTCCCACGAATCAAAGGCAGAGTTGACGTGAAACGTCTGACGTTCAGCTCAGGGCGACGGATGAAAGCAGCGAATCCTGCAGGAACGGAGAAGTGGGACACGGAGGATGTTGGGAGGGAAAAAAAAAACACACCTTCAGTTTAGAGAATTTATGTTGGAAGTGTTCATGTAAGTCACTTTTATCGTGTGGGTGTGGTTTCTATGAGAGAGCAGGTGCAAATGAGAATCCCGACAGGGTGAGCAGGACTTGAGTTAACATCAAACTGAACATTTTTATTGACGGTAGTTTTAAAAAAAGACTTCTGTAAGAAGAAAGATGTTTCTGTCTCCTTCTCAGAGCTTCTCAGTCTAAACACTTCTAAACATAAATGAAGAATAGTCGATCCTCTTGTAGTTCAAGTTACTTAAAAATTGCTGAGCTGTGCCTCTGATTGGACGAACTGGTGATCTTAATATTGTCTAAACTGCCGAGTTAGGAAAAAAAATTCACCCCCTGGTACAGTGCGTGCTGTTAGCGAAATAAGCGATTCAGACAGGAAACAGTCTACATACCAGGATGTAAACATGTTTACTTCTGCTGTGAAACGTCTTCATTTGTCTTGGTGCGTTTCTGACTTCCTGTACTTCCGGAGCCAGCCTCAAGTGGACACATGAGGAACTGCAGATTTTAGCACTTCAGCATTGTCTTACATTTTCAGACCGGAGATTGCTGCTTGGGGGTTCCAGGTTTAATACACGTGTTATAATCTCCTCATCAGAGAAGTTTTTAAGGACGATCTAAAGCTGTTTGAGGAGGATCCGTCCGGATTGTCTCCTTTAAAGTCTTCAATGCTAACATGCTAACTGTAGTGCTACACGGCTTGTCTGTCTCTTTCTGTGGTGTGACTTTTGCAGAAAGGCCTGGATTGTTGTCTGACTGCCCTCTACTGGTCTGGTGGTGTTTTGCAGTTACCTGTATTTCTTTTTCTCCATACATGGCTGTGCTGTTTGGACGGAGGCGTATTGCCTTTAAACATATCATGTTGTTATATATTATTAAATTTTACATTATAACATGATATGTTTTTAACGACATGTCCCTCCAGCTTGTCGATGATAAATGAAATTACCTCCAAAGAGTTGGACTGATTCCTCCGTCTGTCATATCATCTGCATATACTGATGTTTTATTTTGTTTTATTATGTTTCGCTTTAAAATATATATATATATATATATATATATATATATATATATATATATATATATATATATATATATATATATATATATATATATATATTCTGGTGGTTGCAGCGATACACTTTTGGATAATGCAGTAGTTTTCCATAATCTCCCTGATTCTTGGGCCCCCATGGCTCACTGGTACAGTTTAGTTCTGGGGATGTTTTGACGGGAACTAAAAGTTCCTGGACCCTCTGGTTGATAACTTGGCTTAGGATAACAGAGACAGCTATTTTTGCCACAGTGTCAACAGGCAGGGTAAAAAATTGTCTTATTAGACTTAATTTGAGTCACATTTACCTGAAAAGACTAAAAAAGAAAGAGTTCTATTTCAAGATATTAAAAGACACTGCTCTTATTTTCCAGAAACTTGACCAGCATTTTTTTAAGTCCGTTTTTTGTCTTTTTATATTTGGGAAAAAAAGACGTTTTTATGGATTTGTCAGGTGAATTTGGCTCATTTATAGGGATATAAGACTTAAAGAAAAACACAAACATTTCAGTTTTTACAGTGTATGACATGTACAGTCTTCTTGTCTCAGTTTCCACTCTCACTACTCAGCATTAATAACCGCAGGGAACAAGTTTTGACCAATCAGGATCAGGGTCTGGCTTAGCTTGTGGTGCTGCGTGTTAGCTGCAGACTATTCCCACTGGTTGTAGGATCTATTCCTGCTCCTGATGGTATCCGATGCTCTCTCTCTCTCTTTCTCTTTCTCTTCATTTCCTGCCTCTCTCAGTCTGTCCATCACAATCAACGCAGCTCAAAGTGCTCCAACACATCAAACAAAGGAGGAGGATGAGCTGTGGCAGTAATTTATTGGAAAGTAACAACAAGATAGTGAAGCTACATCTTGATAGTGAACATAAATCTGTGACTGTGCTTTTCTTATGATTTTGTTTCCTCTTCCTCCTCCTCCTCCTCCTCCTCCACTTCCTCGTCCTGTTGGCATCACAACGCTATTTCCCACCTTCACAAGAAGCCATTCGCTGCCATTCATTCTTTTACAGCATGAAAAACACCCTCCAGTGAGATGAAACCCTGCCAGCCCTATTCTGTGATCCATCACCTCTGAGTTACTGTCAGTCTGCTGACTCTCTCAGGAGGAGAAGCAGCTCTGCTCAGAAATCACCCTCCACTGTCGGGTCGAGAAATTTACGACCACAGCCAGGTCTCTTTATTTATGACCTCTGTGTTTATATTGTGAAGCAAGCACTAAGGTTTGGGAGGCAATTCACTGAACGGGACTGGAGGCCTTTCAAACCAGAAGGAGCTGTTAGAAAACCACTGAAAAATCCAGAAACACAACTTTTTTTTACAACTTTGTTCAAACCTTGGTCGGAGGAAGAAGAGGGAGAATTAAAACAGACCACAAAAAGGAAGCAACGCTTCAATAAAGAGATTAACTGAGCACTTAACCGTCAGCCATCTGCTCTCCTCTGACAATAGGAGTATCCACACATACTGACACTATGTCGTAATTCCTTCGCGTCTAAATTGCAAAAACAAACACACAGCTGCAGAGAGTTGAGCCAAGAGGACAATTAGCGGAAATGAAAATGGTTTGGCAACAGTAACTGACAAAAACATGAAGTTTGGAGGAGGGAGAAGTTGAAACACAGATGTGAGTGAAAACATCTGGAGCTGGACACAGCGAGAAGGAGAGAGAGAGAGCTTTCGAAGTTAAGACAGGAAATAGAATAAAAGCTCTTTTTAAAACAAGAGGAACAGGTTGGGATGGATGAAAATAAAATCTTGTGCTTTTTTTCAAATGTGGATTAGCATTTTCTAAAAATAAAACAGGAGATTAAATCCAAGAAGCTCCATTAAGAAATGGTTGATGTGTGAGACAGACGACTGTGAAGAAAAATTCAACCTTTGCTCTTTTTCTTTTTGAGCCAGAATTAAACAGATTTTGTTCTGCTTCGTCAAAATTTTTAAATTGTACTCTGTTTATTTTCTCTCTTGCAGTTATGACTGAAACTATGTGGATAAGCAAAAGACAAACCTTCAGTTTGGTTCATATTTAACTCAGGACATGATTTTGGTTTCCAGCTTCAATCAGTGACGTTGGAATGCAGGAAAACGGTGTCTGTGAGAAGCGTCCCTAAACGATTTATTGATCTGCATATGAAGGCAGATTAAAAAAATTAATAATAATCTCTTTAGACGATGTATCTTGGCTGATTTCTGTCTGAGGATGCTGGTTAGGCTGTAAACGATGGCTGAGACATAAAAAAAAAAGGATGCTGAATGGCTGATTTGTGACCACAGACTGTTTCTGTGACATCACCCATTTGTTTCTGAAGCTGTGTTTTGGAGCCTGTCATCCTCGGGAGCTTTATTAGAAATGCTGACTCACTCTAACTTCGGTCGATCTAGGAAGAGCTGGAGAGGTGGAGCTGAGGGAGGCTTTGTGTCTCCTCGCTAACAGCGTCACTGTGCCTGCCGGTTCAGAGATCTTCAAACCGAAGCTGTTTTTTGTTGGTTTTTTTGTTCCAGGTTGTGAACACATTTATTTTTGCTGAAGATGATCAGCATTTTTGAACGTGTGTGTGTTTTGTTTCCAGTCCTCTGGAGCCAGCCTCAAACGGACACTTGAGAAACTGCACTATTTGGAACTTCAGCTTCAGTTCTTTCTTCCAGCAGCTGCCGCTTCATGGGGCCATTACTGCAGAAAAACTGTTTGCAGATGCGCGTGGCGAGTCGTACAACTGTGTCTCAATCTGTGTGTGCATAATCAGATTTGAAAATGTGTGAAAGCAAACTGCAAATTCATCCTGAAAGGAATCTACGTGTTGTTAGCCTAAGAGCATAACTGAGTCAGTCACAAGTTTTCAGAAAAGAAAAAAAAAACGTTTTTTTATTTACATTTGTTATTTTTTTAATTTTGTTTATCTATTCTTATAAAACATTAAAACATAAACAAAATGCCATAGCAACTTCTTTTTTAGTAGATTTTGTAAATAAACATCTCAGTTTCCCTTCCCCCCCAAAAAATTTAAAAATTCTGGATTTTTTTTTTTTTTTTTTTTTTTTTTTTTTTTGATGGGTCAGGCTTTTAAGGGTTAAGATTACTGGAAAAAAATTGTTTACAGAATCTTTTTCCACTTATAAAAGCAACCCCCCCACCCAAAAAAAAACAGAAAAAAAACAAAAACAAAAACAAAAAAAACTTCACCTGACATTTGAAGACAGTTATGATATTATGATAAGGTCATTTTTTGTGATGATGTTGCAGAATGTGACACGAACTCGACGGTGAAACGTTCTCTATTGTTGCTCTCAGGCCTGACCAGCGGCTCATAAAGCCTAATGCGTCTGACGGTAACATGAACTAATGCAGCAGCAGAGCGGCGCTTTGTTTCTGCACTCAAAGCACGCAGCCATTTAGTCTCTAAATGGTCTCCAGCCCGGTCTTATGGTCAGACAACAGTGCACTGTACAGGATGTTTGAACAACCATGCCATCTCTTCTACCCCGAGCCATTTAGACGTCACGTCCACTCCATCAGTCCCCCTCGACCGCTGCATCTGCGGCGATTCCAAATCACATTACAGAGAAGCTCATCACTTCAAGTAGCAGGAGGGGAGAGCATAAATGAATTATAAGTTCTGGAGCGATGCGCTGCAGCGTGATTTTAAAAAACCATTAGGTCTGATTTATGGTTGGTGCTGCAAATCTCTGCATGCTGATGCTGTTTGGGATCATTTAAGGGAAAGATGTTTGTTGGAGGAGCTGGAATTTCTTGGCTTTGTTTTTTTTCTGGCTGAACCTCTTGAAAAAAGTTGAGTAATTTGATGGGATCCTCTTCCTCTTCCCACATCCTCCCCACATGCTTTCAGTGTCTTGCTCTAAGAATCCTGTCTGCTGCAGCCATACTGGGTGTATGGATTTATGTGCATTGCCTCTTGCAGGCATTCAAAACAATACGTCCTAATTGATGCACTCATTCTAAAAGGCACTGCAACGTTTAGAAACTCAAACAGCCGCTCATTGTGCTCTGATCTGCAGCTGCTGTCACAATCAGCTCTCATCTTGCTCCGAGGAGAGTAAAGTTGTGGTTCTATTTTAAGATTTTTGTAATTGCAACATCAACTCAAACTTTGAAATCTAGAGCGAGTACTGTGCCATGACCTATTTGCAGGGTGCATGTGCAAAAACACACCTGGGTCCGTGTTCATTCAGTGTGTGTAAACTCTCTGAGTTTGGGAGGATGAAGAGCTGAGAAGCTCATCATTTTATTCATTACAGATTGAACAGATGCTCATTTTCATTTTGATGGAAACAAAGTAAAAACTATGGGTGTTAAAAGTGTTTGTTTTCAGCCTCAGTGAAAACTTAAAGCTACTATGAGGAGTTTTTTTGTAGTTTTGGTCCACCCCTGTGGATAAAGCAGTATCTGTGTCTCTTTGTGGATCTTTCTCTTGTGTTTGAATCACTTGTGTGAACACAAATATTTCAGGAAGATTTGTCATAAATGTGGATTTTAAGCGCAGATGCTAATGCTAACAAGCTCCTTTATCCAATAATCTATAATTTATTGTTCATTTGAAAAAAAAATTATAATCATACACTGTTTGGATAAATTGAATTTAAGATTAAAGCTACCAAAGTGCTGATTACAGATGCTCACTTTTGGATTTTGGAGGTGACTGAGCTTGCCCCCCCCCCACCCCACCCCCGCCGGATGGTTTGCTATGAATCTGAGAGCCTAACAGACCAATCAGAAGAGAGAGAAGCAGCCCGTAGGTGCTGTCACTGCTGCAAGCTTTTACCAGGCACGATGACGCACTTCTTCCCTCCACTCATACACTTAATTCATTGAGGAAGTACTTCTCAAAATTGTGTGTGTGTCTGTGTGTGTTCTGGTTGTACCAGAACAGCATCAGGGCAGACAAGGACACAGCATACACAAGAACAACATAAACAGCGGGACTAATTCAGACTAGTGAGAAAAGAAGCATGATCATCAATCTGCTACTTCAGCACCACGGACAGCGTCAGGCACATGCTAACATACGCCTCAGAAAGAGGATCAATATCGAGGGCACAGACCAAGAAAATGTGCATCTGAAGGCAATCCAATCAGCTTCCTTGTTAGCCAGCTGAGTTTTCTCTGCTGTGACATTTTAAAAAATCATGATGATGCAGAATTTTACTGGGAATGAGACACTTTGAGCATCACAAGCAGGTTGAACGCACAAACGAGTCGTAGATTCCTTGAAAAGAGAAACAATATGCACTTTGTGTTTAATTTTTCACAACACAAGGATAAAAATATCTTTGCCCTGCACGGCTGTAAGTCTAAAATGCAGATTACAAAGAGGATGGAAATCTGCAAAAGGACGCGCTAACAGCTGTAAAGACGACAAATATTTTCAAACAGAACTTGTTGTCATAAATTAAAAGCATTTAAATTTCATTATTTTGAGATAGACGTGTGATGAAAAAACAAGTTGTGCAATTTTTTATGTCTTTTATGCTCCTAACCCCTGTGATTTTGTGGCTCTTATTTGTTTTTACATGTTTTTGTTCTATTTTAATATATTAATGTTTCTTGTCTGCTTTTATGTCTAAGTCTTTGTGACTTCTTTGGGTTTACTGTGCAGCACTTTGGTAAACTTGATTGTTTTCAAAACATGTTATATGGATAAAGTGGATTGGATTGAGGAAAAAAAAACATATAAATACAGTGTGATTTATTCGTGGTGGTCCGATCTTCTGTTGAATCTTTGGATTCTTGAATTAGTTTTTCCAACTTTTGAGGAAAAAGAAGTTAAAGAAATTTGACGGAGGTCAAACAACCTGTGAGTTTCCTCTTGTGCTTCCGCTTCACTTTGAACTTCTGATCTCTGACTCATTTGAGTAACGGCTGTGAGATTTTGTGTGTTTATGGATGTAAATTTGACCTTCAGGTGTGTGGGTTAAAAAAGAAGAAGAAGAAGCTTCTTCGTCTTGTGGATGTTTTAAATAAAAACGAAACGAGGGATCCCTGAGGTCAAATGAAGAGTCTCATACGGAGCTGTTTGCTCTCATGCTTCCTTTGTTCCAGTGGAAAGTCTCGCTAGTGTCACGTCGAGGGAAATGTCATGGAAGCTTGGCATTTCCCCTGGTTGTGCCTACAGTATGTGACGTGTGTGAGTGTGTTTAAGTGTGTGTGTGTTGTCACCCAGCCATGGAAACAGATGTCTACTTCATCTCTATTTTGCTGATCTCCTTCTTATGTGGCCTGTTCAGCAAATGTTCTTCATCCTTTTTCGTCCTCCCTCGAGCTCGCAGCGGCACGCTAAGCTAGCTAACCTCAGTGGGTGGATGGTCTTTTGTGCAGCTAAAGCTATAAGTCAGTTTTTCTGCTTTGTAGGCCTCAGAGGTTTTCAGACACTGATACGAGGGATTAACCAGTCAGCCCCCCTGTTGAGACGCAAAAACTCCTAATCTGCAGTTTCTGGAATATCCGTTGCATAATCCCAAAGCTTAGATCCACAGATTACGCAATGGGTTTTGCAGTTTTGGATGCCCTGTGTGTTTGTGTTCCCGTGCAGTTACTGCTGAGGCAGTCTGGTGACTCGCGCTCTGTTTAGTCTGCATCTTTGATGTGCAGTGTCTTTTGCATGTGCTTGCACATTTGTCTCGGCCTCTCATGCCGTCTTCTCGCTGTCTTCTCTCACTTGCTGTCTCAGCAGCATCTCTGCTCACCTTGCATAATCTCACTGCTCGCTGTGTCTGCGACCTCCCTCAGGATTACTGCCCCTCTCTCTCACTCTGTTGCTGATTTTTGTGTTCTGTTTTCTTTCAGTCCTGACGCTGAATTCCTCTCCTCCGTCTCCAGTCATCCTCTTAAACGACCTCCCTGCTCTAACTTGTGCTCTTTTCTCATTGTAATGTGTCTCCTCTCTCCTCGATGTCCCACAGCCATCTCAAGCCTTTTATGTGTTTTTCTGCATGTGAAGTCTTGCTCTTGTATTTTTCTCTTTTGCCTCTGTATGCTGTGTTCTGTCTGTATTCTGCACAGTAGAAGCAAACATGATTAGATTTGGAAGCAGCTTGAGTCAAATTATCTTTGCAAATTCATGTCCAACCAGAAAAAAAGGAGCTGCCTCCTTTAGGGAAAAAAAAAAAGAAAAAAGTCTTTTGGTTGATTTCCCGTGAGATTTTACAGGAGCACGAGGTGATGAATGACTTTCATCGACCTCTATTGGCAGCGAGGATTAGCTGCAGCACTGACAGCTTGTGCTGCTTTCAGCAGCCTGTAATTAACACAAACAATCAAGTCCTATTTGTAACACACAAGAAGGCTAATTTGAATAAAGATCCAGCTTTAAATCCCACGACAACGCTACACATTCACATTTCAAACATGTGTTGAAAAAGTGCAGCTGTTCTCTGAGCCAAGCAGGAGCAGTCTTTGCAAAGCCGGTTTGACTCGAGTCTGTTTGTTGTAATCTGGAGCCCCACTGCCGACCGCCCCCCCAGAAAACCCAAAAACCCAAACCCCTAAACTGCAAACAGCTACAGGATCCATATTCAGCAGGGCTCAGGTCTGTGAAAATGCAGCTGTGACGGAAAATCTGTGAGATTTTTCTTCTTGTCACCTGTTGTTTCAGTCACAACCAGTGACGGTTAGCACCAGGTGGAGAAAAAGACAGAAACAAAAGGCCTTTATGATTCCATGAAACAGTGCACTGCAAAAACGCTGGAACCTAAGCAAGTGTTTTTGTCCTATTTTCAGTTAAAAATGTCGTTTTAGACTTAATTGCTTTTAAAAAGTGGACGAAGTAGAAGATCTTTTCTCAACCAATTGGCAGATTTTCTTTACTTATTACAAGCAATTCAGACCTCATTTTTGTCTGTATATAACTTGATTCAATTAATTTTTTTGCAGTGTTTTTGCCGCAAGCTTGAAAAAACAAAACCCCCGCCTCACTTTGGAGCTGCACATTCTCGCTTTAAAAACTCGCAGACGGCTCATTTCACAACAAAAGTAACAAGCGCTTTGTGTCACACAGATTTCAGGTATAACTCCAAAGTGTGTCGCGATTGGCTCATCAGGTTGATGTCGGAAAAAAAACTCCCCCCATCATGAACCTCCACAGACCTGTGGATCAGTCTGAGAAGTTCACCACACAGCAGCTAAATAGAGGCGCTTGTAAGAGGAGTTTTGTATCGCTGGAATTAAATGTAGATGAATTATTTTGAAATGTTAAAGTGATTGGCTTTGGAATGATTAAGATGTAATTAATCACAATTAACTGCCAAAGTTCACCAGTTAAATGCAATTTTCAACAATGTGTCACTGCACTGCAAAAACTGAAATCGAAGCAACTGTTTTTTTTTTTTGTTTTTTTTTTTTGAGTTAAAAAAAAAGAAAGAAAGAAAAAAAGAAAAGTCTTTTTAGACTCAGTATGAGCCACATTCACCAGTCCAGAAAATATTTTAAGTTATATAAAGACAAAAATGAGGTCTGAATTGTTTGTGAAGAGTAAAAAAATCTGCCAAAGGGCCAAGAAAAAATGACAAGAAATTTTTTAGCCCATTTGCAGATTTTGTTTACACGTTACAAGCAATTCAGACCTCATTTTTGTCTTTTAATGTCTTGGAATAAGACATTTTTCTGAACATGTCAGTTGCATTTCGCTCAAATCAAGTATAATATGAAAAAATTTACTAAAAATAAGACAAAAATACTCACTTAGATTCCAGGTTTTGCAGTGAGGAAAACACAAAATGCAAATAAAAGTCCTCCAATCAGATGTATGAAGTGGCTTTTTCCAAATACACAGGATGTCCATGAAGTTTCTTAACTATTTATAAACTGTGTTACAAAAGCAAATGAACTGAAAAATGTGTGGAAACTGATACGAATATTTTTTACAAACTAATTTTAACTAATTTAACAGGAGAGCAAATTTTCTAAAATTTTCTTTTCTTCTATTTTCGAACGCTGAAAGGCTCGTCTTACACCATCGATGTTTCCCTCGGATGTTTGTTTGTAACAAGTAAAAAAATTAATCTGCCGATGGGTTGGAATGTTTTGATACAAAAAATGTTTCTTTTTTCCCACTGGCAGATTTTTTTTTTTTTTACTTGATACAAGCGATTCAGTTTAGATTTCAGGGTTTTTTTTTGCAGTGCAGCAGGATTCCTGAAACACACAAATGCTATGTGATTGATTTTTTTATAACCACTGAGTAAAGAGAACAAATCTGATTAACATATCCCACCAGTTGCTTTTGTAAGATATTTTTTTAGTTGTAAAGAAACTTTGTGGACACCAGGCGTAACCTGTAGCTTTGACTGAACTCCAGTGAGGACAGAGAGGTCAAGGCTGTGGCGCACTGTCGCTCAAAAATGGACTTTGTGAGAGGAACAATCAGGGTAAAAGGAACAAAGATCAGAACTTTAAAGACGAGACACGAGCTTTCATCTTCTCAGCAGGCCTGACAGATCCTGATCAAACAAAGTCCACACGTCACGCTCCGTCTTCACACATCTGAGCAAAATGCAAGCAAACACTCTCGACTGAGTTGGTTTGATGGATGCATCAACTCCGTCTTCAGGTCATCTAAAACTAACAAATCTGGACTGAAATCGACTCCAAACTGGGTCTTTCTGCTGGGTTTGGTCATGTGTTTGTCGGTTTACATGCTCGGGTCCATCTTTTGTTTTTATGCTATAGCTAAAAGGCCGTGTTGAGTACAGATTTTGGGGTCTGTGAAGACTTGAATTGTTCCTAACTTTCTCTTCTCCTTCTTCCCCCTTTTCTCCCCTCCTCCTCCTCCTCCTCCTACTCCTCCTCCTCCTTCTCCTCCTCTCTCTCTCTGCAGTGCATCAGCCAGCATTAGGCCTTTCCTCTCCTGCTTCCCTCTATGCTTTTGTAGAATTGGCTATTAACACTGAAGCATATGCTAACTTTCTCTTTCTTCCTTCTCCCTCTTTCCGCTCCTCTATGTGTCACTGCAGTGTGCTTGGATTTCTATCTGTGAAAAGTCTTTTTTTGTTTTTTGCTCTCCGGGAGTCGAAAGTTGCTCTTCATTGCTATATTTGTGTAAATGACGCCACAGACCATGTCTGTGACCAGACTTCACCTGATCAGCGATGTGTTTCCTTTCCTCTCCCTCATCACCTTCCCTCCTTCCT
Source organism: Labroides dimidiatus (assembly GCA_030710495.1). Taxonomy (NCBI): domain Eukaryota; kingdom Metazoa; phylum Chordata; class Actinopteri; order Labriformes; family Labridae; genus Labroides; species Labroides dimidiatus. Next base: position 5,088,087 of record CM061148.1, read on the forward strand.
GGCGTTGCGAATAGCACAAAAGCATCCCCAGAGGTGAAAGTTGAGAATTGCACAAGATGATTGGTTGAGAGCCATGCTGAGGCCTCAGTGGAAACTGCAAGGTGCAGTGTGAGAAAGAAACATTTGGAGTTACAGGTGTGTAACTCCCGGCCGATGAGAAGTATGTGTCATGTGATGATGGCATATATAGAGTCACGCTTCTATATATGAATGAAGATAAGTTACCAAACTGGCAGAATGCAAGAAATGATTGACTACCGCTCACTGCAACCTCTTTATTTCCCCTCAGATTCACAGATTTACAACCAAAAGTATAAACGACTTCAAAAGTGGAAGCCAAATCAGGCAATTTGGCGAAAAATCTTTGATGAGAGGAAATAAAAAATGTAAAACAGAAGCTATGCCGTTAAAAAAGAGAGAGAAAAAAAGCACGCATGCCGTAATGATTTGGACTAAGCACAGAAAATTAATAATTGTTTTATAATGTGCTGTTTAGACATCTTGCCTGCAAATACTGAGATACTGAAAAAACACACAGAGCTCAGCCCGTGTATCACGCTTTCCCTCGAGTCATGGCTACATGAGGAAGAGGAGAAAGCCACCCACAGCTCTTACCTCTGACGCCTGCGACCTGCAAAGAGCAACAAAAACCATCCAGGCGGTTCCTAACTGAGTGTTCTTCGTCCTTTTCCCTCCCCAGCCTCTTTATGCCATGGAGCCTGTGTGGAGGTAGAGTCAGACACAGAAGCCCAGGTAAACAAAGGCTTCAAGCTGGGCTGCATCTCCTGTAAGAAGAGGGGCGAGGTGCCGGCCCAGGCCAGGGTGGAATGGCACTTCAAGGCTTTGGATGAGAGCAATTTCTCCCTCGTGAGTAGACCAGATACATTAGAAGAAGGAAGTCCTGTAATTGGTGAAAAGTGCTTTTGAAAGGCTGATTCAAACCTTAAATCAAGCGAAGACGCCAAGGCTGTAGCAAAAAGCAACAACACGCCAACCTTTCAGTCAAATCGAGGAGTTTCCTTGATGTTTTGAGCCAGCCTCTAGTGGACAGGTCAGGAACTGCAGTTAATTGCATGTCTGTCATGGATTCATTTTTTGACACAGAAGTTTTAAGCATGAAAAAAACCCACCTAAAAAACCCTCCCCGATTAATATTTAATATTTTATTAGTTTAGTTATTTATTTATTTTTTGCTTTCCTGACACCACAGAGTTGTCAAGCTACTGGTGGAGACAGAGTGTTTTTTTTCCTGCAGAAAAATAAATCCTTTTTTAAAACCACCTTAAAACCAACCCAGCTCAGCTTTTGTGAAGCTACTCCAGCTTTAGCTTCTTATCCAGAGTATTAAAATGAGAACCCTGTACGTGCTGCTATCAGTGCAAATCCTGCAGCTGATTCCCTTTTAAGCACGTATTTAGATCGAGAGGATAACAAAAACATATTCTTCACAGCAGGACCATTTTCCTCCTTTTCCAGGAAACAGAAACAACACTTTTAACATGAGAGAGATATGAGTGTTGCATTTTTCATGACGGGCTTTTCCCTCGCTGGGACGTCTGCTAGGCAGCACTTTTCATGAGCCCAAGGAATGCTCGCCCGCCAAATCAAAGAGGCCATTACAGGACGGATCACATTAGCCCATTTAGAAAGCTGTTCCCACTAATTCACCAGAGAGAGCAGAGGTGAAGCTCTGACTGCAGCCCAGTCGATGCAGAAAACAGCCGGTGAGGTGGAGAGCAGCTGTTTCCTGAAGACATGAGAGGAAAACTTCACTTCCATTCAAACTTATTTACAATTCTTTTATATTTATTTACATTTATCTCCTTCAGACTGTTTTTGGCTTTTTGATCTTTACTGGATAAGACAGCCTGGGAAAGACGGCTAGACAACAAGGGGGGGGGGGGGGGGGGGGCAGCTACAGGTCAGGCTGGGGCCGGGCACTGATCCTATGACCAAGGAGACCGGGACTAATTATAAAGTTATAGTCAGTTCATGGGACGCCTGGTCTACTGATTAACCATCCATCATCCATCCATCCATCTGATATCTTTCCCTTATCAGTCCCTCCATCCATTTATCGATCCATCAATCCATCATCACCAGTTATCTATCCATCCATCCAACAATCAATCCATCATCCATCAGTTCAGCAATCCATCCATCTGTTCATATATTACTCATTATCCATCCATCCAATATCCATCTATCCATCCATCAACCAATCTATCCATCCATAGACCCATCCATCATCCATTTACTTTACAATTCCTCATCCATCTATCATCCATCAATTCAACAACCAATCTACCTATTCATCTAATTCCTGTCCCTTATCAAGATATTCATCCATTTATCAACCATACATACATCCAGCCATCCATCCTTAAGCTATTTTAAATCTATCCATCCAACAACCCATCCATTCATCCATCCATCCATCTACCCTTCCATCTATCCATCATTTATTTATCCATATAATATTCATCCATCAATTAAACAGTCAATCAATTTATCTCACCAATATCTATCCAATATCATCATCCTTCAATCCTTGCATCAATCAGTTCATCCATCTGGCCATCAATTCAAAAACCAGCTCATCCATCCAATAATTTATTCATCTACCAGTATGTTGACCCATTAGTCCTCCATTTACTTTAATATCCCTTATCCATCCATCCATCCATCCATCTATCCATTCATCCATCCATCATCAAAGAATCTATCCATTATCATCCGTGAATCCACCAATCTTTCTTTCATCCATCCAACCATCCGTCCGACCATCCATCAATTCAACAACCCATCCATCCATCCATCCATCCATCCATCCATCCATCCATCCATCCATCCATCCATTTGTCCGTCTAATAAGGCCTTGTTCATTATAAAGAACAGGCTTGTTTAAACTGTCGTAAATTTAAAGTTTCACATAAGAAAAAGAAATATCAACATTGGTCTAAATGCTAACAAATGCTAACAGTTTCATGAATCTTACTCAGATATTAAACATAAAAGAGATAAGTTTGTTAATTTCCCCACTTTCCTAAACGTCTGTGTTAATGTCACTCCACCTCAAGTAACTCCAACAATCACATTTGTTTTCTTTGTCGTCTAGTTGTTTAACTACGAGGACGAAAAGCCTGACATCTACGATCTACGCTTCGAGGATCGGCTTGAATGGTCCGGCAGCAAAAACACCGTGGACCTACAGGACGGCTCCATTTACATCAAAAACGTGAGCTTCAATGACTCGGGCACCTACCGCTGCACCTTCTATCGCACTCTCAAGTACAGCGGCTACGAGTACAACGTCAACCACAACAAGTCTGTCGTCTTGAATGTCGTTCCACAACGTAAGGAAAAAGAGGGGGAGATGAGAGAGATGATGAGGATTTTTAAAAATGTTTGGCCTGGTCAACCCTTATATTTGTTTTAGGGGCCAAATTAAACCCAGCTGACTCTTTACATCTCCCCTTCCTCCCTCTCGGTCTCTGTAGTCACACGGGGGATGGCATCCATCTTGTCGGAGGTGATGATGTATGTCTCCATCATTGGGCTGCAGCTCTGGCTCGTGGTTGAAATGATTTACTGCTACAGGAAGATTTCAGCCGCAGGGGAGGAAGCTCTGAGGGAGAGCGCGTGAGTAACACACACAAACACACACACACGTCAGCTTCAACACATTTCCAAATCCTGCCGAGCCATCCAAATGTCCTGATCTCCCACCAACTGTTTGACCTGTTTTTTCTTTTCCTCTCTGGCACTGTTTAGAAAGTAAAAACACAATCTGCTCTTTTCAGTGTGACTAACAACTTCCCTTCGTCCAGTCTGCACAGATCTCTGGTCCTGATCTTTGTTGTCTAATTTCTCCTTTTTCTCTTCTCTGCTGCACTCTTTCTCCTTCAGGGCCGAGTATTTAGCTATAGCCTCTGAAAGTAAAGATAATTGTGCAGGGAACAGGTGGCAGAATAGCACAGGTAGGTCAATCCTTTTCAATATGTTTTACAGTCAATGTGCTGTATCTGAGTTTTTGCTTGCAGCATTTTGTTTCACTTGAAGCCCGTCTCACTTTCATATATTTGCCTGTTCTTAATCCATGATTTGAAATGAGAGTATCAGCACCAAAATCAGTTATTTCTAAATAATATTTTCCGTCGTATCTGTGCTTAACTTGACCATCCATTTATGGCATGTAGACCAAAGTCCCCATGAGAAGTTAGATCTGTGTTTTTCTCAAAGGAAAATGATTTCTTGGAATCATTTTGTTGTCATGGCGGACACTGGAGCTGGATTTTGAAACAGAAAAAGGAGGTCAGAGAAGAAGAAAGTAAAACAGGAGAGTGATAGAGCGTGGGCTAAAGGTTAAAACACAGGCTAAAGGCTTAAACTCAGGCTAAAGACTACAACACGAACTAATGGCTAAAACGCGGGCTGAAGGCTAAACACCAGCTAAAGGCTAATACACGGGATAAAGGCTGAAACATGGGCTAAAGGCTATAACATGAGCTAAAGGCTAAAAAACAAGCTACAGGCTAAAAAACGAGCTAAAGATTAAAACACAAGCCAAAGGATGAAACATGAGCTAAAGCCTAAAATACAAGTTTGAGGTTAAAACACGGACTAAAGGCTAAAACACAGGCTTAAGGCTAAAACACAAGCTAAAGGCTAAGACATGAGCTAAATGCTAAAACACAAGCTAAAGATCAAAACGCAGGCTAAAGGCTAAAACATGAGCTAAAGACTAAAACACGAGCCAAAGGCTAAAACACAAGCTAAAGATTAAAATGCGGGCTAAAGGCTAAAACACAGGCTAAAGGCTAAAACACAAGCTAAAGGCTATAACATGAGCTAAAGGCAAAGACACAAGCTAAAGGCTAAAACATGAGCTATAAAGGCTTAAACACAAGCTAAAGGTTAAAACGTGGGCTAATGGCTAAAACACAGGCTTAAGGCTAAAACACTGACCAAAGGCTAAATTACGAGCTTAAGGCTAAAACACAAGTTAAAGGCTTTTACCTGCACGCAGCAGTCTGTTTAAGGTCATAGCTCAATCATAAAGTCAGAGTGGGGGGTTTAGTCCTGTCTGCGTGTACATGCCTGAGAACGTCTCACTCTGCTTGGATAGGCAGCACTGTGTCCTTCTTTGGTGAGCGAAGCATTATTCTATTATTCTACTATTTATTATTTAGTAAAAAGAAGATTTGCTCCCCTTTCATTTGTTTCAAAACAAAAACACACCTTAGTAAGAACCATGTCCTTATGAGTATATATACAATTATACAATGAGTGCTAGTGCTCATGGGAAACAGAGTTTTTATCCTGGAAAAATAACAAGCTTCGGATAGTCCTCACAGTATCTTTAATATATAGACATATATTTTAAGTATTTAATCTTTTCACATATGTACAGCTGAGTGGTTTTATATTTTATTTTATGTTGTTTTTTACCTTCAGCCAAATTTGAAATCAAAAAAGTTTTATATCATTACACTAAATGAAACTCTGCTTACACTAGTTTTGTTTTTTACTTTAGGTCAAAGAAGACCTCAAAACTGCTTCCTTGAGGAATCACACATCCCTCTCCTCTGACGACACTCACCACCCGCCATCGTATCTCCACATGACGGAAAAAACAGGAATGACAGAAACATCATGAAAATGTTCTAAGTAACTTTCTGACTGAGCTGAATCCTGCTTATTGACAGAGGAGCTGGAGCAGGGCATGAGGTTCTGGTTTCATAGGAGAGAGGAGGAGAGAAGTGAGGAGGAGAGTTTCAGTGTAAATAGTGTAAAAGTCTGCACAGATAATCTCTGAACACATGTAGAGTATAATATCTGCGCTGTATATCCACTACCTGCATGATCACAAGCTTTTCCAAACAACTGGCACCATGCTCTTAATGTTCTGTCACAGCCATATTTTTTAGGACTTATCTATATTTTATTTGACGCCATGTTTTACATGTCAGGTTTAACTGAATACAGATTTTATAAATCTGATTTTCAACCAAA